>JANJGN010001548.1:30000-37500 GCA_026770705.1 Isurus oxyrinchus
GGGGGGGTAATGCTGACAGTAAAGGAGGGGGGGTAATGCTGACAGTAAAGGAGGGGGGGTAATGCTGACAGTAAAGGAGGGGGGGTAATGCTGACAGTAAAGGAGGGGGGGTAATGCTGACAGTAAAGGAGGGGGGGGGTAATGCTGACAGTAAAGGAGGGGGGGGTAATGCTGACAGTAAAGGAGGGGGGGTAATGCTGACAGTAAAGGAGGGGGGGGTAATGCTGACAGTAAAGGAGGGGGGGTAATGCTGACAGTAAAGGAGGGGGGGAGTAATGCTGACAGTAAAGGAGGGGGGTAATGCTGACAGTAAACGTTACTATAAGGAGATCAGTAAGAAAGGATCTTGTCTCAGAAGATCCTGAAGTAGAATTAGTCTGGGTGGGAATTAGGAACAACAAGAGTCAGAAAACCCCAGTGGGAGGAGTTTATGGGCCCTAACAGTAGTTATACTGCCGGGCAGAGCATTAAACATCGAGGTTGTAACAAAGGCCACGTAATGATTTTGCGAGATTTCAATCTTCGTATAGACTGGGATGGTTGAATTGGTATAAGTGCTGGAGAAGATGAGTATATAGAATCTTTATGTGGCTCAAAACAAAAAAACTGCGGATGCTGGAAATCCAAAACAAAAACAAAAACAGAATTACCTGGAAAAACTCAGCAGGTCTGGCAGCATCGGCGGAGAAGAAAAGAGTTGACGTTTCGAGTCCTCATGACCCTTCGACAGAACTTGATTTCGCGTCCAAGAGAGAGTTGAAATATAAGCTGGTTTAAGGTGTGTGTGTGGGGGGGCGGAGAGAGAGAGAGAGAGAGAGAGAGAGAGGTGGTTGTGTAGACAAACAAGCAGTGATAGAAGCAGATCATCAAAAGATGTCAGTGACAATGGGACAAAAGAACACATAGGTGTTAAAGTTAAAGTTGGTGATATTATCTAAACGAATGTGCTAATTAAGAATGGATGGTAGGGCACTCAAGGTACAGCTCTAGTGGGGGTGGGGGGAGCATAAAAGATTTTAAAATATTTAAAAATAATGGAAATAGGTGGGAAAAGAAAAATCTATAAAATTTATAGGGAAAAAAAAGGGGAAAAAAGGGGGGAAACAGAAAGGGGGTGGGGATGGGGGAGGGAGCTCACGACCTAAAGTTATTGAATTCAATATTCAGACCGGAAGGCTGTAAGGTGCCTAGTCGGAAGATGAGGTGTTGTTCCTCCAGTTTGCGCTGGGCTTCACTGGAACAATGCAGCAAGCCAAGGACAGACATGTGGGCAAGAGAGCAGGGTGGAGTGTTAAAATGGCAAGCGACAGGGAGGTTTGGGTCATTCTTGCGGACAGACCGCAGGTGTTCTGCAAAGTGGTCGCCCAGTTTACGTTTGGTCTCTCCAATGTAGAGGAGACCACATTGGGAGCAACGAATGCAGTAGACTAAGTTGGGGGAAATGCAAGTGAAATGCTGCTTCACTTGAAAGGAGTGTTTGGGCCCTTGGACGGTGAGGAGAGAGGAAGTGAAGGGGCAGGTGTTACATCTTTTGCGTGGGCATGGGGTGGTGCCATAGGAGGGGGTTGAGGAGTAGGGGGTGATGGAGGAGTGGACCAGGGTGTCCCGGAGGGAGCGATCCCTACGGAATGCCGATAAGGGGGGTGAAGGGAAGATGTGTTTGGTGGTGGCATCATGCTGGAAATGGTGGAAATGGCGGAGGATGATCCTTTGAATGCGGAGGCTGGTGGGGTGATAAGTGAGGACAAGGGGGACCCTATCATGTTTCTGGGAGGGAGGAGAAGGCGTGAGGGCGGATGCGCGGGAGATGGGCCGGACACGGTTGAGGGCCCTGTCAACGACTGTGGGTGGAAAACCTCGGTTAAGGAAGAAGGAGGACATGTCAGAGGAACTGTTTTTGAAGGTAGCATCATCGGAACAGATGCGACGAAGGCGAAGGAACTGGGAGAATGGGATGGAGTCCTTGCAGGAAGCGGGGTGTGAGGAGCTGTAGTCGAGGTAGCTGTGGGAGTCGGTAGGTTTGTAATGGATATTGGTGGACAGTCTATCCCCAGAGATTGAGACAGAGAGGTCAAGGAAGGGAAGGGAAGTGTCAGAGATGGACCACGTGAAAATGATGGAGGGGTGGAGATTGGAAGCAAAATTAATAAATTTTTCCAGGTCCCCACCCCCCTCCACTTCTCTTTCTCTCCGCCCCCCACACACACACCTTAAACCAGCTTATATTTCACCCCTTTCTTGGATTCACTCAGTTCTGTCGAAGGATCATGAGGACTCGAAACGTCAACTCTTTTCTTCTCCGCCGATGCTGCCAGACCTGCTGAGTTTTTCCAGGTAATTCTGTTTTTGTTATGTTTATGTGGCAGTTTGTTGGGGAAAGTGCTTTTGAATCTAGAAAATGTGCAATGATGCAGGATGAATGGGTAATGTTGGCCTTTATTGCAAGGGGATTGGAGTCCAAGAATAAAGAAATCTTGCTCCAGTTGTGCAGGGTTTTGGTGAGACCACATCTGGAGTAGTGTGTGCAGATTTGGTCTGTACATTTCAGGGAGGATATACTTGCATTGGAGGTGGTACAGTGAGGGTTCACTAGATTGGTCCCTGGAATGAGGGGGTGCGCTATGATGGGAGGCTGAGTGAATTGGGCTTGTATTCTCTGGAGTTTAGAAGAGTGAGAGACGATCTCATTGAATCCTGTGAGATTCTGAAGGGGTTTGACAGGGTGGACACTGAGAGACTGTCCCTGCTGGTCGGGGAGTCTAAAACACGGGGGCCCAGTCTCAGGATAAGGGGCTGATCAGTTAGGACTGAGATGAGGAGAAATTTCTTCACTCAAAGGGGTGTGGATGTTCCATCGCTGAATATATTTAAGGTTGGGATGGATGGGTTTTTGGTGTCTCGGTGAATTAAGGGATATGGGGAGTGGGCGGGAAAATGGAGTAGAAGCCCAGGATCAGCCATGATGGTATTGAATGGTGCAGCAGGCTGGATGGGCCGAATGGTCCACTCCAGCTCCTGTTTGTGTTCCTGTGTGTTCAGGGAGTGGGTGTGCAGAGCGGAGCCAGTGATGTGGGCTCTGGTGATGAGTGCACTCACCTGGGTGGTTCCTGCAGCCACCTGCTGTACTACCTCGCCTCCAAGCACCATTAAAAACAGCCATGTTCCAGCGCTTCATCATGTCATCCTCCAGAGTGTCTGGGGTCAGGTTACAGATCTCCAGTCGTGAAAACTGTCTCAGGAACTCGGAGAATGCCATCCTGGGAAAAGGCAGCAGTAACCAGAACACAATCAACCAGCAGCCTTATCACTTTCACACATTGCCCAAGGCAAGGACAGGATAGCAGAGTACAGCTCCCTCTACACCGTCCCCATCAAACACTCCCAGGACAGGTACAGCACAGGGTTAGATACAGAGTACAGCTCCCTCTACACCGTCCCCATCAAACACTCCCAGGACAGGTACAGCATGGGGTTAGATACAGAGTAAAGCTCCCTCTACACTTCCCTATCAAACACTCCCAGGACAGGTGCAGCACGGGGTTAGATACAGAGTAAAGCTCCCTCTACACTGTCCCCATCAAACACCCCCAGGACAGGTACAGCATGGGGTTAGATACAGAGTAAATCTCCCTCTACACTGTCCCCATCAAACACTCCCAGGACAGGTACAGCACAGGGTTAGATACAGAGTAAATCTCCCTCTACACTGTCCCCATCAAACACTCCCAGGACAGGTACAGCACAGGGTTAGATACAGAGTAAAGCTCCCTCTACACTGTCCTCCTAGACAGTCTGTTTCCTGGCACTGATACGATTGTGCCCATTCATGATTAATTTCTATCCCAGTGTTCTGTTCAGTTTAAAGAATGCACACACTGTAATAATGCAGAGTTTATTCAATAGTGCTTTGCTATTTTTATTCATTCATGGGACGTTGGCTTCGCTGGCTAAACCAGCATTTATTGCCCATCCCTAGTTCCCCCTTGAGAAGGTGGGGGTGAGCTGCCTTCTTGAACCGCTGCAGTCCATGTGGTGTAGGTACACCCACAGTGCTGTTAGGGAGGGAGTTCCAGGATTTTGACCCAGCGACAGTGAAGGAACTGTGATATATTTCCAAGTCAGGATGATGAGTGACTTGGAGGGGAACTTCCAGGTGGTGGTGTTCCCATCTACCTGCTGCCCTTGTCCTTCTAGATGGTAGTGGTCGTGGGTTTGGAAGGTGCTGTCTAAGGAGCCTTGGTGAATTCCTGCAGTGCATCTTGTAGATGGTACACACACTGCTGCTACTGTGCGTCGGTGGTGGAGGGAGATGTGCACTGGGATGTTTCACTTTCTATATCACTGAAGAAGTCTCAGACAGTGCTCCAAATGGGCTTTTCTACTGGTTGATGCAGATTCATCAATTCATAGAATCAAGGTGTCTTAGAGGACAAAGGTGGCCATTCAGCCCATCATCTCTTTGAAAGGTACATCCAATTAGTCCCATCTAAACTTGTAAGTTCTACACCATTTACTTAAAACCGACAAACAGTTGTTTGGTCGTACAGAATGTGAATATCACTGAAAAGAGAGACATGTTGCTGAAGCTTTCAGTCTTGGGCTCATCAGGACAAGCACAAGAATACCAAATTTCAGATAGTCACAGCTATTTATACTACAGCAGAAAAGGGTGATGAGTGGTTGTTAAGTCAGCTCTGATTGGCTGAGGTGTTGCCATGGAGGAAGTTATTGTCTCCCTGGGTAATTCAAACAAAGTGCAAGGCTGGAACACATACCTATTGTTTGTGGAGAGCGGGTCCCTGTCTGACAATGTCTGTCACTTCTTGCAAGTGTGAATAAGCCATGTTCCCAGATCAACTGCTTATCTTCAAATGGTTGTCAGTGCAAATCTTAGCGTCATCAGGATTCTTCAGTAAGTGCTGTCCAATCTCAGAAACACATCCAACACAGGATAAGCTTTGGTTTTGTGAGTGCAGGCTGGTTTCTCTGATTTGTTTCCCATCTCGTACCTGCAGCTGCTTGTAGGGTTATCTTTACACAGCTTCATAGACTGCAACCCAGGCTCCGATTCCCCTTCGGGATGGACACGTCCAACACTTCCCACCATCTCTGCAGCTTCATTTCAGCCTCAGGATGACTGATGCTGCCTCCTATTGCAATGTCCCGATACAATATAAGATACCAGTTGCTCTAACCCCAAATCCAGATCATTCATGGTGATCAGAATTGCTCAAAAAGTGAAACGCCGTCAATCCAACGCTGCCAGGCCAAGAGTCACCTTAAAACATCAGGGAATGCGATTGGACAATACTAACCACTTCCATCCACTCCGGCAAACTGTCTAACTCCTGAACGGAGTGCTGCACTGTCAGAGAGTCAGTACTGAGGGAGTGCCGCACTGTCAGAGGGTCAGTACTGAGGGAGTGCTGCACTGTCATAGAGTCAGTACTGAGGGAGTGCTGCACTGTCAGAGGGTCAGTATTGAGGGAGTGCTGCACTGTCAGAGAGTCAGTACTGAGGGAGTGCTGCACTGTCAGAGGGTCAGTACTGAGGGAGTGCTGCACTGTCAGAGGGTCAGTACTGAGGGAGTGCTGCACTGTCAGAGGGTCAGTACTGAGGGAGTGCTGCACTGTCAGAGAGTCAGTACTGAGGGAGTGCTGCACTGTCAGAGGGTCAGTATTGAGGGAGTGCTGCACTGTCAGAGGGTCAGTACTGAGGGAGTGCTGCACTGTCAGAGGGTCAGTACTGAGGGAGTGCTGCACTGTCAGAGGGTCAGTACTGAGGGAGTGCTGCACTGTCAGAGGGTCAGTACGGAGGGAGTGCTGCACTGTCAGAGAGTCAGTACTGAGGGAGTGCTGCACTGTCAGAGGGTCAGTACTGAGGGAGTGCTGCACTGTCAGAGGGTCAGTACTGAGGGAGTGCTGCACTGTCAGAGGGTCAGTACTGAGGGAGTGCTGCACTGTCAGAGGGTCAGTTCTGAGGGAGTGCTGCACTGTCAGAGGGTCAGTTCTGAGGGAGTGCTGCACTGTCAGAGGGTCAGTACTGAGGGAGTGCTGCACTGTCAGAGGGTCAGTTCTGAGGGAGTGCTGCACTGTCAGAGGGTCAGTTCTGAGGGAGTGCTGCACTGTCAGAGGGTCAGTACTGACGGAGTGCTGCACTGTCAGAGGGTCAGTACTGAGAGAGTGCTGCACTGTCAGAGGGTCAGTACTGAGGGAGTGCTGCACTGTCAGAGGGTCAGTACTGAGGGAGTGCTGCACTGTCAGAGGGTCAGTACTGAGGGAGTGCTGCCTGCACTGTCAGAGGGTCAGTACTGAGGGAGTGCCGCACTGTCAGAGGGTCAGTACTGAGGGAGTGCTGCACTGTCAGAGGGTCAGTACTGAGGGAGTGCTGCACTGTCAGAGGGTCAGTAGTGAGGGAGTGCTGCACTGTCAGAGGGTCAGTACTGAGGGAGTGCTGCACTGTCAGAGGGTCAGTACTGAGGGAGTGCTGCACTGTTGGAGGGTCAGTACTGAGGGAGCGCTGCACTGTTGGAGGGTCAGTACTGTAAGACGTAGAAGCAGAAGTAGTCCATTCGGCCCATCAAGTCTGCTCCACCATTCAATGAGATTTTGGCTGATCTGAAAATCCTCAGCTCCACTTTCCTGCCTTTTCCCTGTAACCCTTGATTCCATTACTGATTAAAAATCTGTCTACCTCAGCCTTGAATATATTTAACATCCCAGCCTCTGCAGTAAAGAATTCCACAGATTGACTTCCCTCTGAGAGAAGAAATCCCTCCCTATCTCTGTTTTAAATGTGTGCCCCCTTACTCTGAGATTCTGCCCTCTGGTCCTAGACTCTTCCACAAGGGGAAACAACCTCTCAGCATCTGCACCCCTAAAAAGTCCCCTAAAAATCTTGTAAAATCTTTCAATAAGGCCACCTCTCATTCTTCTAAACTCCAATAAGCACAGGCCCAATCTACCCAACCTCTCCTCATAAGAAAATCCTCCATACCCAGGATCAACCTAGTGACCCTTCTCTGGACTGCCTCCAATGTCAGTGTATCTTTCCTTAGATAAGGGGACCTGAACTGTTCACAGTATTCTAGCTGTGGTCTAACTCGTGCCTTGTATAGTTTTAGCAAGACTTCCCTATTTTTATACTCCATTCCCTTTGAAATAAAGGCCAACGTTCCATTTGCCTTACCTATTACCTGCTGAACCTGTATGTTAGCTTTTTGGGATTCATGCATGAGGACCCCCAAATCCCTCTGTGCTGCATCTTTCTGCAGTCTTTCTCCATGTAAATAATATTCAGCTCCTCTATTCTTCCTGCCAAAGTGTATAACCTCACATTTTCCCACATTATATTCCATCTGCCACATTTTTGCCCACTCACGTAACCTGTCTATATCCCTCTGTAGACTCCTTGTGTCACCCTCACCACTTGCCTTCCCACCTATTTTTGTATCATCTGCAGACTTGGTGATAGTACATTCATTTCCCTCGTCCAAGTCAT
>JANJGN010001548.1:42500-128895 GCA_026770705.1 Isurus oxyrinchus
CAGTACTGAGGGAGTGCTGCACTGTCAGAGGGTCAGTACTGAGGGAGTGCTGCACTGTACCACGGTACCCTGGTCAGTTTGTTCATCCACCCTGCAGCCCCCACTCTCATCCAAACAAGCTGAAAGAACCTCAAACCTGTTGGACAATTGCAGAGTTTGACACTGCTGCGCTCCTGCCCTCAGGGTGCCCTTACCTGCCTCACTCACATTCAGACCCTCCTGTCTCTGAGCACTGACCCAATCAGAAAACCCAATCCTCGGTGGTGTGACTGCCCCTGGTATAAAGCATGCAGGTAACTTCACCCCTTCGTGATGTGTCACAGTGTCTGCAGCTCAGCCTCCAGCTCAATGACTCTGAGCTGAAGGCCGTCAAGCCACAAACACTCATGCAGATGTGTTTACCCTGGATCAGAATGTTACCCAGGAGCTCCCACATGCTACAGCCTTGTCACATCACCTGTCCTGCCATCCTTAATGTGTTTTAAATAATTATAATCATCACTTATTTATTTTCCTTTTTTATATGATTTATTAACCTTGACAACCTAACACAAAGGAAGATGGTTGTGGTTGTTGGAGGTCAGTCATCTCAGCTCCAGGACATCACTGCAGGAGTTCCTCAGGGTAGTGTCCTCGGCCCAACCATCTTCAGCTGCTTCATCAATGACCTTCCTTCCATCATAAGGTCAGAAGTGGGGATGTTCGCTGATGATTGCACAATGTTCAGCACCATTCGCAGCTCCTCAGTTACTGAAGCAGTCCATGTCCAAATGCAGCAAGACCTGGACAATATCCAGGCTTGGGCTGACAAGTGGCAAGTAACATTCACACCACACAAGTGTCAGGCAATGACCATCTCCAACAAGAGAGAATCTATCCATCGCCACTTGATATTCAATGGCATCAACATCACTGAATCCCCCACTGTCAACATCCTGGGGGTTACCATTGACCAGAAACTGAACTGGACTAGCCACATAAATACAGTGGCTACAAGAGCAGGTCAGAGGCTGGGAATCCTGCAGTGAGTAACTCACCTCCTGACCCCCCAAAGCCTGTCCACCATCTACAAGGCACAAGTCAGGAGTGTGATGGAATACTCCCCACTTGCCTGGATGAGTGCAGCTCCCACAACACTCAAGAAGCTGGACACCATCCAGGACAAAGCAGCCGCTTGATTGGCACCCCATCCACAAACATTCACTCCCTCCACCACCGACACACAGTAGCAGCAGTGTGTGTACCATCTACAAGATGCACTGCAGGAATTCACCAAGGCTCCTTCGACAGCACCTTCCAAACCCATGACCACTACCATCTAGAAGGACAAGGGCAGCAGATAGATGGGAACACCACCACCACCTGGAAGTTCCCCTCCAAGTCACTCACCATCCTGACTTGGAAATATATCACCGTTCCTTCACTGTCGCTGGGTCAAAATCCTGGAACTCCCTCCCTAACAGCACTGTGGGTGTACCTACACCACATGGACTGCAGTGGTTCAAGAAGGCAGCTCACCACCACCTTCTCAAGGGGCAACTAGGGATGGGCAATAAATGCTGGGCCCAGCCAGCGAAACCCACGTCCTGTGAATGAATAAAACTAAATAATGCTGGTGGAATTTAAATTAAATTAAATTAATAATCTGGAATTTAAAGATAGTCTCAGTAATGGTGACCGTGAAACATTGTGGATTGTTGTAAAAACCCATCTGGTCACTAATGTCCTTTAGGGAGGGAAATCTGCTGTCCTTACCTGGTCTGACCCACATGTGACTCCAGGCTCTCAGTAATGTGGTTGACTCTTAAAAATGCCCTCTCAACAAGGGCAATTTGGGATGGGCAATAAATGCTGGCCTAGCCAGTGACACCCACATCCCAGGCACAAATAAAGAAATCATTGAAGGGGACAGGGGAGGTTGAGAGCAGGGCTAATAACACAGAGAATCCTGGACTTTATTCATATGCACATTGAGTTGGGAAGTGATGTTAAATCTGTGTAAACACTGCTCTGGACTCAGCTGGAGTATGTTTCACACAGCGAGTGGTTAGGATCTGGAATGCACTGTCTGAGAGTGTGGTGGAGACAGGGATAATCGAGTGGTTAGGATCTGGAATGCACTGTCTGAGAGTGTGGTGGAGACAGGGTCAATCGAGTGGTTAGGATCTGGAATGCACTGACTGAGAGTGTGGTGGAGACAGGGTCAATCGAGTGGTTAGGATCTGGAATACACAGAGTGTGGTGGAGACAGGGTCAATCGAGTGGTTAGGATCTGGAATGCACTGTCTGAGAGTGTGATGGAGACAGGGTCAATCGAGTGGTTAGGATCTGGAATGCACTGTCTGAAAGTGTGGGGGAGACAGGGATAATCAAGTGGTTAGGATCTGGAATGCTCTGTCTGAGAGTGTGGTGGAGACAGTGTCAATCGAGTGGTTAGGATCTGGAATGCACTGTCTGAGAGTGTGGTGGAGACAGGGATAATCGAGTGGTTAGGATCTGGAATGCACTGTCTGAGAGTGTGGGGGAGACAGGGTCAATCGAGTGGTTAGGATCTGGAATGCACTGTCTGAGAGTGTGGGGGAGACACGGTCAATCGAGTGGTTAGGATCTGGAATGCACTGTCTGAGAGTGTGGTGGAGACAGGGTCAATCGAGTGGTTAGGGTCTGGAATGCACTGTCTGAGAGTGTGGTGGAGACAGGGTCAATCGAGTGGTTAGGGTCTGGAATGCACTGTCTGAGAGTGTGGTGGAGACAGGGTCAATCGAGTTGTTAGGATCTGGAATGCACTGACTGAGAGTGTGGTGGAGACAGGGTCAATCGAGTTGTTAGGATCTGGAATGCACTGTCTGAGAGTGTGGGGGAGACAGGGTCAATCGAGTGGTTAGGATCTGGAATGCACTGTCTGAGAGTGTGGTGCAGACAGGGTCAATCGAGTGGTTAGGATCTGGAATGCACTGTCTGAGAGTGTGGGGGAGACAGGGTCAATCAAGTGGTTAGGATCTGCAGCAAAACAGCATTTGTAAGTCACGGTGAATTTCTCCTGCAGGGAGGTAGCACAGATGGAATGGGCTGAATGGCCACCTGTGCCATAACCTTGCTGTCATTCCCTGCACAAAGTAAAATTGTCTCTCCCTTCCTGACCACTCGCCTGGAACTGGGAAATCGAGCTTCTGGCTCTACTTACCAGAATTCCCCATCTTCCATCTGAACCATTCCTTCACGCTCATCCTCATCAATATCATTCCATTCGGAGGAACTGCGGCAAAACACAGAGAGACACCGACAGATCAGATCAGATCAGATCGAGCTCAGTATGACGGCAATCACTGATCCCTCAGCACCGCATCCCCACCCTCCCAATCCTGGGACTCTGCGCCACAATTCGAGGAGATTCTCTCCAACCAGCTCCACTTGCTACTTTTGAAGATTCCAAGTCATCTGCTCCCTCCTCTGTTCTAGAAGACTCTCACCCACCCTGGGCTGTCACTCAGCCCGTTGTTCTAGAAGACTCTCACCCACCCTGGGCTGTCACTCAGCCCGTTGTTCTAGAAGACTCTCACCCACCCTGGGCTGTCACTCAGCCCGTTGTTCTAGAAGACTCTCACCCACCCTGGGCTCTCACTCAGCCCGTTGTTCTAGAAGACTCTCACCCACGCTGGGCTGTCACTCCCCTCTCGTTTCTAGAAAACTCTCACCCAGCCTGGATGGTCACTCTTCTCTCCATTCTAGAAGGTTCATGCACACCCAGGTTGTTCCAGAGGCTTTCACTCTGCTCTCTGTGCTAGATGATTCTCACCCACCCCGGGCTGTCACTCCCCTCTCTTTTCCAGAAGGCTCTTGACGAGCCTGGATGGTCACTCTGCTCTCTGTTCTGGAAGGTTCTCGCCCACCCTGGGCTGTCACTCTACTCTCCGATCTAGAAGACTCTCACGCACCCTGGGCTGTCACTCCCCTCTCTGTTCTAGAATGTTCTGATCCACCTTAGGCTGTCATTCTGCTCTCTGTTCTGGAAGGTTCCCACCCAAACTGGTCTGTCACTCCCCACTCTGTTCTCGAAGGTACTCAGCCACCCTAGGCTGCCACTCCGCTCTCGGTTCTAGAAGGTTCTTACCCACCCTGGGCTGTCATTCCACACTCACTTGTCACTCCAGGCTCCGGTCCATTCCACTTGACCCCAGGGGTTCCTGATCCGGATCAATCTCTCCATTCTTCCCCGATAGGCCAACTGCGTGGTTCAAAGGTCACACTGAGGTCAGCGAGTTATCTGACATTTAATGGATTAACCCACCCACCAATTCCCAACAAACATCGAGGGTGATAGGTAAATGCAGAATGATGAACAGACGTGGGGTACAGTCCCACACACACTGACTCTCACTGGGGTACGGGTCCCACACACACTGACTCTCACTGGTGTAGGGTCCCACACACACTGACTCTCACTGGGGTACGGGTCCCACACACACTGACTCTCACTGGGGTACGGGTACCACACACACTGACTCTCACTGGAGTACGGGTCCCACACACACTGACTCTCACTGGGGTATGGGTCCCACACACACTGACTCTCACTGGGGTACAGTCCCACACACACACTGACTCTCACTGGGGTACGGGTCCCACACACACTGACTCTCACTGGGGTACGGGTCCCACACACACTGACTCTCACTGGGGTACAGTCCCGCACACACACTGACTCTCACTGGGGTACAGTCCCACACACACTAACTCTCACTGGGGTACAGTCCCACACACACACTGACTCTCACTGGGGTACAGTCCCACACACACACTGACTCTCACTGGGGTACAGGTCCCACACACACCGACTCTCACTGGGGTACAGTCCCACACACACTGACTCTCACTGGGGTACAGTGCCACACACACTGACTCTCACTGGGGTACGTGTCCCACACACACTGACTCTCACTGGGGTACAGTCCCACACACACTGACTCTCACTGGGGTACGGGTCCCACACACACTGACTCTCACTGGGGTACGGGTCCCACACACACTGACTCTCACTGGGTTACGGGAACACAAACTGACTCTCACTGGGGTACAGTCCCACAAACTGACTCTCACTGGGGTATGTGTCCCACACACACTGACTCTCACTGGGGTACAGGTCCCACACACACTGACTCTCACTGGGGTACGTGTCCCACACACACTGTCTCTCACTGGGGTACGGGTCCCACACACACTGACTCTCACTGGGGTACGTGTCCCACACACACTGACTCTCACTGGGGTACGTGTCCCACACACACTGTCTCTCACTGGGGTACGGGTTCCACACACACTGACTCTCACTGGGGTACGTGTCCCACACACACTGTCTCTCACTGGGGTACGGGTCCCACACACACTGACTCTCACTGGGGTTCAGTCCCACACACACTGACTCTCACTGGGGTACAGGTCCCACACACACTGACTCTCACTGGGGTACAGTCCCACACACACTGACTCTCACTGGGGGACAGTCCCACACACACTGACTCTCACTGGGGTACGGGTCCCACACACACTGACTCTCACTGGGGTACGGGTACCACACACACACTGACTCTCACTGGGGTACAGTCCCACACACACTGACTCTCACTGGGGTACAGTCCCACACACACTGACTCTCACTGGGGTACAGTCCCACACACACTGACTCTCACTGGGGTACAGTCCCACACACACTGACTCTCACTGGGTTACGGGAACACACACTGACTCTCACTGGGGTACGTGTCCCACACACACTGACTCTCACTGGGGTACGTGTCCCACACACACTGACTCTCACTGGGTTACGGGAACACACACTGACTCTCACTGGGGTACGTGTCCCACACACACTGACTCTCACTGGGGTACGGGTCCCACACACACTGACTCACACTGGGGTACGGGTCCCAAACACACTGACTCTCACTGGGGTACGGGTCCCACACACACCGACTCTCACTGGGGTACGGGTCCCACACACACTGACTCTCACTGGGGTACGGGTCCCACACACACTGACTCTCACTGGGTTACGGGAACACACACTGACTCTCAATGGGGTCCGGGTCCCACACACACTGACTCTCACTGGGGTACGGGTCCCACGCACACTGACTCTCACTGGGGTACGGGTCCCACACACACTGACTCTCACTGGGGTACGGTCCCACACACACTGACTCACACTGGGGTACAGTCCCACACACACACTGACTCTCACTGGGGTACGGGTCGCACACACACTGACTCTCACTGGGGTACGGGTCCCACACACACTGACTCTCACTGGGGTATGGGTCCCACACACACTGACTCTCACTGGGGTACGGGTCCCACACACACTGACTCTCACTGGGGTACAGTCCCACACACACTGACTCTCACTGGGGTACAGTCCCACACACACTGACTCTCACTGGGGTACAGTCCCACACACACACTGACTCTCACTGGGGTACAGTCCCACACACACTGACTCTCACTGGGGTACGGGTCCCACACACACTGACTCTCACTGGGGTACAGTCTCACACACACTGACTCTCACTGGGGTACAGGTCCCACACACACTCACTCTCAGTGGGGTACAGTTCCACACACACTGACACTCACTGGGGTATGCATCCCACACATAATGACTCACTGGGGTATAGTCCCACAAACACTGACTCTCACTTGGGTACGGGTCCCACACACACTGACACTCACTTGGGTACAGTCCCACACACACTGACTCTCACTGGGGTACAGTCACACACACACTGATCTCACTGGGGTACAGTCCCACACACACTGACTCTCACTGGGGTACGGGTCACACACACTGACACTCACTGGGGTACAGTCCCACACACACTGTCTCTCACTGGGGTACAGTCCCACACACACTGACTCTCCTGGGGTACGTGTCTGACACACAGTGACTCTCACTGGGGTACAGTCTCTCACACACTGACTCTCACTGGGGTACGGGTCGCACACACTCTGACTCTCACTGGGGTACGGGTCCGTCACACACTGACTCTCACTGGGGTATGTGTCCCACACACACTGACTCTCACTGGGGTACGGGAACCACACACAGAGTCTCTCACTGGGATACAGTACCACACACACTGATTCTCACTGGGGTACAGTACCACACACACTGACTCTCAATGGGGTAGTGTCCCACACACACTGACTCTCACTGGGGTACAGTCCCACACACACTGTCTCTCACTGGGGTACGGGTCCCACACACACTGACTCTCACTGGGGGACGGGTCCCACACACACTGACTCTCACTGGGGTACAGGTCACAGACACACTGACTCTCACTGGGGTATGGGTCCCCGACACACTGACTCTCACTGGGGTACGGGTCCCACACGCACTGACTCTCACTAGGGTACGGGTCCCAGACACACACTGACTCTCACTGGGAACGGCTCCCAGACACAGACTGACTCTCAATGGGATACAATCCACACACACTGACTCTCACTGGGGTACAGTCCCACACACAGAGACTCTCACTGGGGTACGGGTCCCACACACACTGACTCTCACTGGGGTACAGTCCCACACACACTGACTGTCACTGGGGTCCGGGTCCCACACACACTGACTCTCACTGCAGTACGGCTCCCACACACGCTGACTCTCACTGGGGTACGAGTCCCACACACACTGACTCTCACTGGGGTACAGTCCCAAACACACTGTCTCTCACTGGGGTACGGGTCCCAAACACACTGACTCTCACTGGGGTATGGGTCCCACACACACTGACTCTCACTGGGGTACGGGTCCCACACACACTGACTCTCACTGGGGTACAGGTCCCACACACACACAGTCTCACTGGGGTACGGGTCATACACACACTGACTCTCACTGGGATACGGGTTCCACACACACTGACTCTCACTGGGGTACAGATCCCACACACACTGACTCTCACTGGGGTACGGGTCCCACACACACTGACTCTCACTGGGGTACAGATCCCACACACACTGACTCTCACTGGGGTACGTGTCCCACACACACTGTCTCTCACTGGGGTACGGGTCCCACACACACTGACTCTCACTGGGGTACGTGTCCCACACACACTGACTCTCACTGGGGTACGTGTCCCACACACACTGTCTCTCACTGGGGTACGGGTCCCACACACACTGACTCTCACTGGGGTACGTGTCCCACACACACTGACTCTCACTGGGGTACGTGTCCCACACACACTGTCTCTCACTGGGGTACGGGTTCCACACACACTGACTCTCACTGGGGTACGTGTCCCACACACACTGTCTCTCACTGGGGTACGGGTCCCACACACACTGACTCTCACTGGGGTTCAGTCCCACACACACTGACTCTCACTGGGGTACAGGTCCCACACACACTGACTCTCACTGGGGTACAGTCCCACACACACTGACTCTCACTGGGGGACAGTCCCACACACACTGACTCTCACTGGGGTACGGGTCCCACACACACTGACTCTCACTGGGGTACGGGTACCACACACACACTGACTCTCACTGGGGTACAGTCCCACACACACTGACTCTCACTGGGGTACAGTCCCACACACACTGACTCTCACTGGGGTACAGTCCCACACACACTGACTCTCACTGGGGTACAGTCCCACACACACTGACTCTCACTGGGTTACGGGAACACACACTGACTCTCACTGGGGTACGTGTCCCACACACACTGACTCTCACTGGGGTACGTGTCCCACACACACTGACTCTCACTGGGTTACGGGAACACACACTGACTCTCACTGGGGTACGTGTCCCACACACACTGACTCTCACTGGGGTACGGGTCCCACACACACTGACTCACACTGGGGTACGGGTCCCAAACACACTGACTCTCACTGGGGTACGGGTCCCACACACACCGACTCTCACTGGGGTACGGGTCCCACACACACTGACTCTCACTGGGGTACGGGTCCCACACACACTGACTCTCACTGGGTTACGGGAACACACACTGACTCTCAATGGGGTCCGGGTCCCACACACACTGACTCTCACTGGGGTACGGGTCCCACGCACACTGACTCTCACTGGGGTACGGGTCCCACACACACTGACTCTCACTGGGGTACGGTCCCACACACACTGACTCACACTGGGGTACAGTCCCACACACACACTGACTCTCACTGGGGTACGGGTCGCACACACACTGACTCTCACTGGGGTACGGGTCCCACACACACTGACTCTCACTGGGGTATGGGTCCCACACACACTGACTCTCACTGGGGTACGGGTCCCACACACACTGACTCTCACTGGGGTACAGTCCCACACACACTGACTCTCACTGGGGTACAGTCCCACACACACTGACTCTCACTGGGGTACAGTCCCACACACACACTGACTCTCACTGGGGTACAGTCCCACACACACTGACTCTCACTGGGGTACGGGTCCCACACACACTGACTCTCACTGGGGTACAGTCTCACACACACTGACTCTCACTGGGGTACAGGTCCCACACACACTCACTCTCAGTGGGGTACAGTTCCACACACACTGACACTCACTGGGGTATGCATCCCACACACAATGACTCACTGGGGTATAGTCCCACAAACACTGACTCTCACTTGGGTACGGGTCCCACACACACTGACACTCACTTGGGTACAGTCCCACACACACTGACTCTCACTGGGGTACAGTCACACACACACTGATCTCACTGGGGTACAGTCCCACACACACTGACTCTCACTGGGGTACGGGTCACACACACTGACACTCACTGGGGTACAGTCCCACACACACTGTCTCTCACTGGGGTACAGTCCCACACACACTGACTCTCCTGGGGTACGTGTCTGACACACAGTGACTCTCACTGGGGTACAGTCTCTCACACACTGACTCTCACTGGGGTACGGGTCGCACACACTCTGACTCTCACTGGGGTACGGGTCCGTCACACACTGACTCTCACTGGGGTATGTGTCCCACACACACTGACTCTCACTGGGGTACGGGAACCACACACAGAGTCTCTCACTGGGATACAGTACCACACACACTGATTCTCACTGGGGTACAGTACCACACACACTGACTCTCAATGGGGTAGTGTCCCACACACACTGACTCTCACTGGGGTACAGTCCCACACACACTGTCTCTCACTGGGGTACGGGTCCCACACACACTGACTCTCACTGGGGGACGGGTCCCACACACACTGACTCTCACTGGGGTACAGGTCACAGACACACTGACTCTCACTGGGGTATGGGTCCCCGACACACTGACTCTCACTGGGGTACGGGTCCCACACGCACTGACTCTCACTAGGGTACGGGTCCCAGACACACACTGACTCTCACTGGGAACGGCTCCCAGACACAGACTGACTCTCAATGGGATACAATCCACACACACTGACTCTCACTGGGGTACAGTCCCACACACAGAGACTCTCACTGGGGTACGGGTCCCACACACACTGACTCTCACTGGGGTACAGTCCCACACACACTGACTGTCACTGGGGTCCGGGTCCCACACACACTGACTCTCACTGCAGTACGGCTCCCACACACGCTGACTCTCACTGGGGTACGAGTCCCACACACACTGACTCTCACTGGGGTACAGTCCCAAACACACTGTCTCTCACTGGGGTACGGGTCCCACACACCCTGACTCTCACTGGGGTACAGTCCCACACACACTGACTCTCACTGGGGTACAGTCCCACACACACTGACTCTCACTGGGGTACGGATCCCACACACACTGACTCTCACTGGGGTACAGTTCCAGACACAATGACTCTCACTGGGGTACGGGTCCCAAACACACTGACTCTCACTGGGGTATGGGTCCCACACACACTGACTCTCACTGGGGTACGGGTCCCACACACACTGACTCTCACTGGGGTACAGGTCCCACACACACTGACTCTCACTGCGGTACGGGTCCCACACACACTGACTCTCACTGGGGTACGGGTCCGACACACTGACTCTCACTGGGGTACGGGTCCCACACACACTGACTCTCACTGGGGTACGGGTCCCACACGCACTGACTCTCACTGGGGTACAGACCCACACCCACTGACTCTCACTGGTTTACGGGTCCCACACACCCTGAATCTCACTGGGTACGGGTCCCACACACACACCGTCTCACTGGTATACGGGTCCCACACACACTGACTCTCACTGGGGTACGGGTCGGACACACACTGACACTCACTGGGGTACAGTCCCACACACACTGACTCTCACAGGGGTACAGTTCCACACACACTGACTCTCACTGGGGTTATGGGTCCCACATACACTGACTCTCACTGGGGTACGGGTCCCACACACTCTGAATCTCACTGGGATACGGGTCCCACACACACACAGTCTCACTGGGGTACGGGTCATACACACACTGACTCTCACTGGGATACGGGTTCCACACACACTGACTCTCACTGGGGTACAGATCCCACACACACTGACTCTCACTGGGGTACGGGTCCCACACACACTGACTCTCACTGGGGTACAGATCCCACACACACTGACTCTCACTGGGGTACGTGTCCCACACACACTGTCTCTCACTGGGGTACGGGTCCCACACACACTGACTCTCACTGGGGTACGTGTCCCACACACACTGACTCTCACTGGGGTACGTGTCCCACACACACTGTCTCTCACTGGGGTACGGGTTCCACACACACTGTCTCTCACTGGGGTACGGGTCCCACACACACTGACTCTCACTGGGGTTCAGTCCCACACACACTGACTCTCACTGGGGTACAGGTCCCACACACACTGACTCTCACTGGGGTACAGTCCCACACACACTGACTCTCACTGGGGGACAGTCCCACACACACTGACTCTCACTGGGGTACGGGTCCCACACACACTGACTCTCACTGGGGTACGGGTACCACACACACACTGACTCTCACTGGGGTACAGTCCCACACACACTGACTCTCACTGGGGTACAGTCCCACACACACTGACTCTCACTGGGGTACAGTCCCACACACACTGACTCTCACTGGGGTACAGTCCCACACACACTGACTCTCTCTGGGTTACGGGAACACACACTGACTCTCACTGGGGTACGTGTCCCACACACACTGACTCTCACTGGGGTACGGGTCCCACACACACTGACTCTCACTGGGTTACGGGAACACACACTGACTCACACTGGGGTACAGTCCCACACACACTGTCTCTCACTGGGGTACGGGTCCCACACACACTGACTCTCACTGGGTTACAGTCCTACACACACTGACTCTCACTGGGGTACGGGTCCCGCACACATTGACTCTCATTGGGTTATAGTCCCACACACACTGACTCTCACTGGGGTACGGGTCCCACACTCCCTGACTCTCACTGGGGTACAGTCCCACACACACTGACTCTCACTGGGGTACAGTCCCACACACACTGACTCTCACTGGGGTACAGTTCCAGACACAATGACTCTCACTGGGGTACGGGTCCCAAACACACTGACTCTCACTGGGGTATGGGTCCCACACACACTGACTCTCACTGGGGTACGGGTCCCACACACACTGACTCACACTGGGGTACAGGTCCCACACACACTGACTCTCACTGCGGTACGGGTCCCACACACACTGACTCTCACTGGGGTACGGGTCCGACACACTGACTCTCACTGGGGTACGGGTCCCACACACACTGACTCTCACTGGGGTACGGGTCCCACACGCACTGACTCTCACTGGGGTACAGACCCACACCCACTGACTCTCACTGGTTTACGGGTCCCACACACCCTGAATCTCACTGGGTACGGGTCCCACACACACACCGTCTCACTGGTATACGGGTCCCACACACACTGACTCTCACTGGGGTACGGGTCTGACACACACTGACACTCACTGGGGTACAGTCCCACACACACTGACTCTCACTGGGGTACAGTTCCACACACACTGACTCTCACTGGGGTTATGGGTCCCACATACACTGACTCTCACTGGGGTACGGGTCCCACACAGTCTGAATCTCACTGGGGTACGGGTCCCACACACACACAGTCTCACTGGGGTACGGGTGCCACACACACTGACTCTCACTGGGGTACGGGTCCCACACACACTGACTCTCACTGGGGTACGGGTTCCACAAACACTGACTCTCACTGGGGTACAGATCCCACACACACTGACTCTCACTGGGGTACAGTCCCACACACACTGACTCTCACTGGGGTACAGTTCCACACACACTGACTCTCACTGGGGAACGGGTCCCACACACACTGACTCTCACTGGGGTACAGTCCCACACTCACTGACTCTCACTGGTGTACAGTCCCACACTCACTGACTCTCACTGCGGTACAGTCCCACACACACCAACTCTCACTGGGGGACAGTCCCACACACACTGACTCTCACTGGGGTATGGGACCCACACACACTGACTCTCACTGGGGTACGGGTCACACACACACTGACTCTCAAAGGGGTACGTGTCCCACACACACTGACTCTCACTGGGGTATGGGTCCCACACACACTGACTCTCACTGGGGTACAGTCCCACACACACTGACTCTCACTTGGGTACGGGTCCCACACACACTGACTCTCACTGGGGTACGGGTCCCACACACACTGACTCTCACTGGGATACGGGTCCCACACACACTGACTCTCACTGGGGTACAGGTCCCACACACACTGACTCTCACTGGGGTACAGTCCCACACACACTGACTCTCACTGGGGTACAGTCCCACTCACACTGACTCTCACTGGGGTACGGGCCCCACACACACACATTCCCACTGGGGTACACGTCCCACACACACTGACTCTCACTGGGGTACGTGACCCACACACACTGATTCTCACTGGGGTACGGATCCCACACACACTGACTCTCACTGGGGTACGGGTCTCACACACACTGATTCTCACTGGGGTACAGTCCCACACACACTGACTCTCACTGGGGTACGGGTCCCACACACACTGACTCTCACTGGGGTACAGTCCCACACACACTGACTCTCACTGGGGTACGGGTCCCACACACACTGACTCTCACTGGGGAAAAGAACCACACACACTGACAATCACTGGGGTACGGGTCCCACACACACTGACTCTCACTGGGGTACGGGTTCCACACACACTGACTCTCACTGGGGGAAAGTACCACACACACTGACTCTCACTGGGGTAATGTCCCACACACACTGACTCTCACTGGGGTACGGGTCCCACACACACTGACTCTCACTGGGACACAGTCCCACACACACTGACTCTCACTGGGGTACGGGTCCAACACACACTGACTCTCACTGGGGTACAGTCCCACACACACTGACTCTCACTGGGGTACGAGTCCCACACACACTGACTCTCACTGGGGTACGGGTCCCACACACACGGACTCTCACTGGGGTACAGTCCCACACACACTGACTCTCACTGGGGTACAGTCCAACACACACACTGACTCTCACTGGGGTACGTGTCCCACACACACTGACTCTCAATGGGGTACAGTCCCACACACACTGACTCACTGAGGTATAGTCCCACACACACTGACTCTCACTGGGGTACAGCCCCACACACAATGACTCTCACTGGGGTACAGTCCCACACACACTGACTCTCACTGGGGTACGGGTCCCAAACACACTGACTTACCCTGGGGTACAGTCCCACAAACACTGACTCTCACTGGGGTACCGTCCCACACACACATTGACTCTCACTGGGGTACTGTTCCACACACACTGCCTCTCACTGGGGTACAGTCCTACACACACTGACTCTCACTGGGGTACGGGTCCCACACACACTGGCTCACAATGGGGTACGGGTCCGTCACACACTGCCTCTAACTGAGGTATGGGTCTCACACACACTGACTCTCACTGGGGTACAGTCCCACTTACACTGACTCTAACAGGGGTACGGGTCCCACACACACTGACTCTCACTGGGGTACGGGTTCCACACACATTGACTCTCACTGGGATACGGGTCCAATACACACTGACTCTCACTGGGGTAAGGGTCCCACACACACTGTCTATCACTGGGGTACAGGTCCGACACACACTCACTCTCAGTGGGGTACAGCTCCACACACACTGACACTCACTGGGGTATGCATCCCACACACACTGACTCTCACTGGGGTATAGTCCCACAAACACTGACTCTCACTTGGGTATGGGTCCCACACACAATGACACTGACTTGGGTGCAGTCCCACACACACTGCCTCTCACTGGGGTACAGTCACACACACACTGATCTCACTGGGGTACAGTCCCACACACACTGACTCTCACTGGGGTACGGGTCCCACACACACTGACTCTCACTGGGGTACAGTCTCTCACACAGACTCTCACTGGGGTACGGGTCCCACACACTCTGACTCTCACTGGGGTACGGGAAACACACACTCAGTCTCTCACTGGGATACAGAACCACACACACTGTCTCTCACTGGGGTACAGTACCACACACACTGACTCTCAATGGTGTAGTGTCCCACACACACTGACTCTCACTGGGGTACAGTCCCACACAAACTGTCTCTCACTGGGGTATGGGTCCCACACACACTGACTCTCACTGGGGTACGGGTCCCACACACACTGACTCTCACTGGGGTACAGGTCACAGACAAACTGAATCTCACTGGGGTATGGGTCCCCGACACACTGACGCTCACTGGGGTACGGGTCCCACACACACTAACTCTCACTGGGGTACAGTCCCACACACACTGACTCTCACTGGGGTACAGTCCCACACAAACTGTCTCTCCCTAGGGTACAGTCCCACACACAGAGACTCTCACTGGGGTACGGGTCCCACACACACTGACTCTCACTGGGGTACAGTCCCACACACACTGACTGTCACTGGGGTCCGGGTCCCACACACACTGACTCTCACTGCAGTACGGGTCCCACACACGCTGACTCTCACTGGGGTACAGGTCCCACACACACTGACTCTCACTGGGGTACAGTCCCAAACACACCATCTCTCACTGGGGTACAGTCCTACACACACTGGCTCTCACTGGGGTACGGGTCCCGCACACACTGACTCTCATTGGGTTACAGTCCCACACACACTGACTCTCACTGGGGTACAGTCCCACACACACTGACTCTCACTGGGGTACAGTTCCAGACACACTGACTCTCACTGGGGTACGGGTCCCAAACACACTGACTCTCACTGGGGTACGGGTCCCACACACACTGACTCTCACTGGGGTACAGGTCCCACACACACTGACTCTCACTGGGGTACAGGTCCCACACACACTGACTCTCACTGGGGTACGGGTCCGACACACTGACTCTCACTGGGGTACGGGTCCCACACACACTGACTCTCACTGGGGTACGGGTCCCACACACACTGACTCTCACTGGGGTACGGGTCCCACACACACTGACTCTCACTGGGGTCCGGGTCCCACATGCACTGACTCTCACTGGGGTACAGACCCACACCCACTGACTCTCACTGGGGTACGGGTCCCACACACCCTGAATCTCACTGGGGTACGGGTCCCACACACACACAGTCTCACTGGGGTACGGGTCCCACACACACTGACTCTCACTGGGGTACGGGTCTGACACACACTGACACTCACTGGGGTACAGTCCCACACACACTGACTCTCACTGGGGTACAGTTCCACACACACTGACTCTCACTGGGGTTATGGGTCCCACATAAACTGACTCTCACTGGGGTACGGGTCCCACACACTCTGAATCTCACTGGGGTACGGGTCCCACACACACACAGTCTCACTGGGGTACGGGTCCCACACACACTGACTCTCACTGGGGTACGGGTTCCACACACACTGACTCTCACAGGGGTACAGATCCCACACACACTGACTCTCACTGGGGTACAGTCCCACACACACTGACTCTCACTGGGGTACAGTTCCACACACACTGACTCTCACGGGGGTACGGGTCCCACACACACTGACTCTCACTGGGGTACAGTCCCACACTCACTGACTCTCACTGGTGTACAGTCCCACACTCACTGACTCTCACTGCGGTACAGTCCCACACACACCGCCTCTCACTGGGGGACAGTCCCACACACACTGACTCTCACTGGGGTATGGGACCAACACACACTGACTCTCACTGGGGTACGGGTCACACACACACTGACTCTCACTGGGGTACGGGTCCCACACACACTGACTCTCACTGGGGTACGGGTACCACTCACACTGACTCTCACTGGGGTACGGGTCCCACACACACTGACTCTCACTGGGATACGGGTCCCACACACACTGACTCTCACTGGGGTACGGGTCCCACACACACTGACTCTCACTGGGGTACAGTCCCACACACACTGACTCTCACTGGGGTATGGGTCCCACACACACTGACTCTCACTGGGGTACAGTCCCACACACACTGACTCTCACTGGGGTATGGGTTCCACACACACTGACTCTCACTGGGGTACGGATCCCACACACACTGACTCTCACTGGGGTACGGGTCCCACACACACTGACTCTCACTGGGATACGGGTCCCACACACACTGACTCTCACTGGGATACGGGTCCCACACACACTGACTCTCACTGGGGTACGGGTCCCACACACACTGACTCTCACTGGGGTACAGTCCCACACAGACTGACTCTCACTGGGGTACAGTCCCACTCACACTGACTCTCACTGGGGTACAGGTCCCACACACACACATTCTCACTGGGGTACACGTCCCACACACACTGACTCTCACTGGGGTACGTGACCCACACACACTGATTCTCACTGGGGTACGGATCCCACACACACTGATTCTCACTGGGGTACAGTCCCACACACACTGACTCTCACTGGGGTACAGTCCCACACACACTGACTCTCACTGGGGTACGGGTCCCACACACACTGAATCTCACTGGGGTACAGTCCCACACACACTGACTCTCACTGGGGTACAGTCCCACACACACTGACTCTCAATGGGGTACGGGTCCCACACACACTGACTCTCACTGGGGTACAGTCCCACACACACTGACTCTCACTGGGGTACGGTCCCACACACACTGACTCTCAATGGGGTACGGGTCCCACACACACTGACTCTCACTGGGGTACGGGTCCCACACACACTGACTCTCACTGGGGTACGGGTCCCACACACACTGACTCTCACTGGGGCAAAGGTCTCACACACACTGACTCTCACTGGGGTACGGGTCTCACACACACTGACTCTCACTGGGGTACGGATCCCACACACACTGACTCTCACTGGGGTACGGGTCCCACACACACTGACTCTCACTGGGGTAGGGGTCCCACACACACTGACTCTCACTGGGGTACGGGTCCCACACACACTGACTCTCACTGGGGTACGGGTCCCACACACACTGACTCTCACTGGGACACAGTCCCACACACACTGACTCTCATTGCGATGCGGGTCCCACATACACACTGCGGGTCCCACATACACACTGACTCTAACTGAGATACGGGTCCCACACACACTGACTCTCACTGGGTACATGTCTCACACACACTGACTCTGACTGGAGTACGGGTCCCACACACACTGACTCTCACTGGGGTACGTGTCCCACACACACTGACTCTCACTGGGGTAAGGGTCCCACATACACTGACTCTCACTGGTGTACAGTCCCACACACATTGACTCTCACTGGGGTACGGGTCCCACTCACACTGACTCTCACTGGGGTACAGTCCCACACACACTGACTCTCCCTGGGGTACGGGTCCCACACGCACTGACTCTCACTGGGGTACAGTCCCACACACACTGACTCTCACTGGGGTACGGGTCCCACACACACTGACTCTCACTGGGGTACAGGTCTCACACACACTGACTCTCACTGGGGTACGGATCCCACACACACTGACTCTCACTGGGATGCGGGTCCCACATACACACTGACTCTCACTGGGATACGGGTCCCACACACACTGACTCTCACTGGGGTACGGGTCCGACACACACTGACTCTCACTGGGGTACGGGTCCCACACACACTGACTCTCACTGGGGTACCGTCCCACACACACTGACTCTCACTGGGGTACGAGTCCCACACACACTGACTCTCACTGGGGTACGGGTCCCACACACACGGACTCTCACTGGGGTACAGTCCCACACACACTGACTCTCACTGGGGTACAGTCCAACACGCACACTGACTCTCACTGGGGTACGTGTCCCACACACACTGACTCTCAATGGGGTACAGTCCCACACACACTGACTCACTGAGGTATAGTCCCACACACACTGACTCTCACTGGGGTACAGCCCCACACACACTGACTCTCACTGGGGTACAGTCCCACAAACACTGACTCTCACTGGGGTACCGTCCCACACACACATTGACTCTCACTGGGGTACTGTTCCACACACACTGCCTCTCACTGGGGTACAGTCCCACACACACTGACTCTCACTGGGGTACGGGTCCCACACACACTGGCTCACAATGGGGTACGGGTCCGTCACACACTGCCTCTAACTGGGGTATGGGTCTCACACACGCTGACTCTCACTGGGGTACAGTCCCACTTACACTGACTCTCACAGGGGTACGGGTCCCACACACACTGACTCTCACTGGGGTACGGGTTCCACACACATTGACTCTCACTGGGATACGGGTCCAATACACACTGACTCTCACTGGGGTAAGGGTCCCACACACACTGTCTATCACTGGGGTACAGGTCCGACACACACTCACTCTCAGTGGGGTACAGCTCCACACACACTGACACTCACTGGGGTACGCATCCCACACACACTGACTCTCACTGGGGTATAGTCCCACAAACACTGACTCTCACTTGGGTATGGGTCCCACACACACTGACACTGACTTGGGTACAGTCCCACACACACTGTCTCTCACTGGGGTACAGTCACACACACACTGATCTCACTGGGGTACAGTCCCACACACACTGACTCTCACTGGGGTACGGGTCACACACACTGACACTCACTGGGGTACAGTCCCACACACACTGTCTCTCACTGGGGTACAGTCCCACACACACTGACTCTCCTGGGGTACGTGTCTGACACACACTGACTCTCACTGGGGTACGGGTCCCACACACACTGACTCTCACTGGGGTACAGTCTCTCACACACTGACTCTCACTGGGGTACGGGTCCCACACACTCTGACTCTCACTGGGGTACGGGAAACACACACTCAGTCTCTCACTGGGATACAGTACCACACACACGGTCTCTCACTGGGGTACAGTACCACACACACTGACTCTCAATGGGGTAGTGTCCCACACACACTGACTCTCACTGGGGTACAGTCCCACACAAACTCACTCTCACTGGGGTATGGGTCCCACACACACTGACTCTCACTGGGGTAGGGGTCCCACACACACTGACTCTCACTGGGGTACAGGTCACAGACACACTGACTCTCACTGGGGTATGGGTCCCCGACACACTGACGCTCACTGGGGTACGGGTCCCACACGCACTGACTCTCACTGGGGTACGGGTCCCAGACACACACGGACTCTCACTGGGAACGGCTCCCAGACACAGACTGACTCTCAATGGGATACAATCCACACACACTGACTCTCACTGGGGTACAGTCCCACACACACTGACTCTCACTGGGGTACTGTTCCACACACACTGACTCTCACTGGGGTACAGTCCCACACACACTAACTCTCACTGGGGTACAGTCCCAGACACACTGACTCTCACTGGGGTACAGTCCCACACAAACTGTCTCTCCCTGGGGTACAGTCCCACACACAGAGACTCTCACTGGGGTACGGGTCCAACAAACACTGACTCTCACTGGGGTACAGTCCCACACACACAGACTGTCACTGGGGTCCGGATCCCACACACACTGACTCTCACTGCAGTACGGGTCCCACACACGCTGACTCTCACTGGGGTACAGGTCCCACACACACTGACTCTCACTGGGGTACAGGTCCCACACGCACTGACTCTCACTGGCGTACAGTCCCAAACACACTATCTCTCACTGGGGTACAGTCCTACACACACTGGCTCTCACTGGGGTAAGGGTCCCGCACACACTGACTCTCACTGGGGTACGGGTCCCACACGCACTGACTCTCACTGGGGTACAGTCCCACACACACTGACTCGCACTTGGGTACAGTTCCAGACACACTGACTCTCACTGGGTTACGGGTCCCAAACACACTGACTCTCACTGGGGTACGGGTCCCACACACACTGACTCTCACTGGGGTACAGGTCCCACACACACTGACTCTCACTGGGGTACAGGTCCCACACACACTGACTCTCACTGGGGTACGGGTCCGACACACTGACTCTCACTGGGGTACGGGTCCCACACACACTGACTCTCACTGGGGTACGGGTCCCACACACACTGACTCTCACTGGGGTACAGTCCCACACACACTGACTCTCACTGGGGTACGGTTCCCACATGCACTGACTCTCACTGGGGTACAGACCCACACCCACTGACTCTCACTGGGGTACGGGTCCCACACACTCTGAATCTCACTGGGGTACGGGTCCCACACACACACAGTCTCACTGGGGTACGGGTCCCACACACACTGACTCTCACTGGGGTACGGGTGTGACACACACTGACACTCACTGGGGTACAGTCCCACACACACTGACTCTCACTGGGGTACAGTTCCACACACACTGACTCTCACTGGGGTTATGGGTCACACATAAACTGACTCTCACTGGGGTACGGGTCCCACACACTCTGAATCTCACTGGGGTACTAGTCCCACACACACACAGTCTCACTGGGGTACGGGTCCCACACACACTGACTCTCACTGGGGTACGGGTTCCACACACACTGACTCTCACTGGGGTACAGATCCCACACACACTGACTCTCACTGGGGTACGGGTCCCACACATACTGACTCTTACTGGGGTACAGATCCCACACACATTGACTCTCACTGGGGTATGGGTCCCACACAAACTAACTCTCACTGGGGTACGGGTTCCACACACACTGACTCTCACAGGGGTACAGATCCCACACACACTGACTCTCACTGGGGTACAGTCCCACACACACTGACTCTCACTGGGGTACAGTTCCACACACACTGACTCTCACGGGGGTACGGGTCCCACACACACTGACTCTCACTGGGGTACGGGTCCCACACTCACTGACTCTCACTGGTGTACAGTCCCACACTCACTGACTCTCACTGCGGTACAGTCCCACACACACCGACTCTCACTGGGGGACAGTCCCACACACACTGACTCTCACTGGGGTATGGGACCCACACACACTGACTCTCACTGGGGTACGGGTCACACACACACTGACTCTCAAAGGGGTACGTGTCCCACACACACTGACTCTCACTGGGGTACGGGTCCCACACACACTGATTCTCACTGGGGTACAGTCCCACACACACTGACTCTCACTGGGGTACAGTCCCACACACACTGACTCTCACTGGGGTACGTGTTCCACACACACTGACTCTCACTGGGGTACGGGTCCCACACACACTGACTCTCACTGGGGTACGGGTCCCACACACACTGACTCTCACTGGGATACGGGTCCCACACACACTGACTCTCACTGGGATAAGGGTCCCACACACACTGACTCTCACTGGGGTACGGGTCCCACACACACTGACTCTCACTGGGGTACGGGTCCCACACACACTGACTCTCACTGGGGTACGGGTCCCACACACACACATTCTCACTGGGGTACACGTCCCACACACACTGACTCTCACTGGGGTACGTGACCCACACACACTGATTCTGACTGGGGTACGGATCCCACACACAATGACTCTCACTGGGGTACGGGTCTCACACACACTGATTCTCACTGGGGTAAGTCCCACACACACTGACTCTCACTGGGGTACAGTCCCACACACACTGACTCTCACTGGGGTACGGGTCCCACACACACTGAATCTCACTGGGGTACAGTCCCACACACACTGACTCTCACTGGGGTACAGTCCCACACACACTGACTCTCAATGGGGTACGGGTCCCACACACACTGACTCTCACTGGGGTACAGTCCCACACACACTGACTCTCACTGGGGTACGGTCCCACACACACTGACTCTCAATGGGGTACGGGTCCCACACACACTGACTCTCACTGGGGTACGGTTCCCACATGCACTGACTCTCACTGGGGTACAGACCCACACCCACTGACTCTCACTGGGGTACGGGTCCCACACACCCTGAATCTCACTGGGGTACGGGTCCCACACACACACAGTCTCACTGGGGTACGGGTCCCACACACACTGACTCTCACTGGGGTACGGGTGTGACACACACTGACACTCACTGGGGTACAGTCCCACACACACTGACTCTCACTGGGGTACAGTTCCACACACACTGACTCTCACTGGGGTTATGGGTCCCACATAAACTGACTCTCACTGGGGTACGGGTCCCACACACTCTGAATCTCACTGGGGTACTAGTCCCACACACACACAGTCTCACTGGGGTACGGGTCCCACACACACTGACTCTCACTGGGGTACGGGTTCCACACACACTGACTCTCACTGGGGTACAGATCCCACACACACTGACTCTCACTGGGGTACGGGTCCCACACATACTGACTCTTACTGGGGTACAGATCCCACACACATTGACTCTCACTGGGGTATGGGTCCCACACAAACTAACTCTCACTGGGGTACGGGTTCCACACACACTGACTCTCACAGGGGTACAGATCCCACACACACTGACTCTCACTGGGGTACAGTCCCACACACACTGACTCTCACTGGGGTACAGTTCCACACACACTGACTCTCACGGGGGTACGGGTCCCACACACACTGACTCTCACTGGGGTACGGGTCCCACACTCACTGACTCTCACTGGTGTACAGTCCCACACTCACTGACTCTCACTGCGGTACAGTCCCACACACACCGACTCTCACTGGGGGACAGTCCCACACACACTGACTCTCACTGGGGTATGGGACCCACACACACTGACTCTCACTGGGGTACGGGTCACACACACACTGACTCTCAAAGGGGTACGTGTCCCACACACACTGACTCTCACTGGGGTACGGGTCCCACACACACTGATTCTCACTGGGGTACAGTCCCACACACACTGACTCTCACTGGGGTACAGTCCCACACACACTGACTCTCACTGGGGTACGTGTTCCACACACACTGACTCTCACTGGGGTACGGGTCCCACACACACTGACTCTCACTGGGGTACGGGTCCCACACACACTGACTCTCACTGGGATACGGGTCCCACACACACTGACTCTCACTGGGATAAGGGTCCCACACACACTGACTCTCACTGGGGTACGGGTCCCACACACACTGACTCTCACTGGGGTACGGGTCCCACACACACTGACTCTCACTGGGGTACGGGTCCCACACACACACATTCTCACTGGGGTACACGTCCCACACACACTGACTCTCACTGGGGTACGTGACCCACACACACTGATTCTGACTGGGGTACGGATCCCACACACAATGACTCTCACTGGGGTACGGGTCTCACACACACTGATTCTCACTGGGGTAAGTCCCACACACACTGACTCTCACTGGGGTACAGTCCCACACACACTGACTCTCACTGGGGTACGGGTCCCACACACACTGAATCTCACTGGGGTACAGTCCCACACACACTGACTCTCACTGGGGTACAGTCCCACACACACTGACTCTCAATGGGGTATGGGTCCCACACACACTGACTCTCACTGGGGTACAGTCCCACACACACTGACTCTCACTGGGGTACGGTCCCACACACACTGACTCTCAATGGGGTACGGGTCCCACACACACTGACTCTCACTGGGGTACGGGTCCCACACACACTGACTCTCACTGGGGTACGGGACCAACACACACTGACTCTCACTGGGGTACAGTCCCACACACACTGACTCTCAATGGGGTACGGCTCCCACGCACACTGACTCTCACTGGGGTACGGGTCCCACACACACTGACTCTCAGTGGGGTACGGGTCCCACACACACTGACTCTCACTGGGGTACGGCTCCCACGCACACTGACTCTCACTGGGGTACAGGTCCCACACACACTGACTCTCACTGGGGTACGGGTCCCACACACACTGACTCTCACTGGGGAAAAGGTCTCACACACACTGACTCTCACTGGGGTACGGGTCTCACACACACTGACTCTCACTGGGGTACGGATCCCACACACACTGACTCTCACTGGGGTACGGGTCCCACACACACTGACTCTCATTGCGATGCGGGTCCCACATACACACTGACTCTAACTGAGATACGGGTCCCACACACACTGACTCTCACTGGGGTAAGGGTCCCACATACACTGACTCTCACTGGTGTACAGTCCCACACACATTGACTCTCACTGGGGTACAGTCCCACACACACTGACTCTCACTGGGGTACGGGTCCCACACACACTGACTTTCACTGGGGTACAGGTCTCACACACACTGACTCTCACTGGGGTATGGATCCCACACACACTGACTCTCACTGGGGTACGGGTCCAACACACACTGTCTCTCACTGGGGTACAGTCCCACACACACTGACTCTCACTGGGGTACAGTCCCACACACACCGACTCTCACTGGGGTACGGGTCCCACACACACTGACTCTCACTGGGGTACAGTCCCACACACACTGACTCTCACTGGGGTACAGGTCCCACACACACTGACTCTCATTGGGGTACGGGTTCCACACACAGTGACTCTCACTGGGGTACAGTCCCACACACTGACTCTCACTGGGATGCGGGTCCCACATACACACTGACTCTCACTGGGATACGGGTCCCACACACAATGACTCTCACTGGGGTACGGGTCCGACACACACTGACTCTCACTGGGGTACAGGTCTCACACACACTGACTCTCACTGGGGTACAGTCCCACACACACTGACTTGCACTGGGGTACAGTCCTACACACACTGACTCTCACTGGGGTACAGGTCTCACACACGCTGACTCTCACTGGGGTACGGATCCCACACACACTGACTCTCACTGGGGTACGGGTCCCCACACACAGACATTCTCACTGGGGTACACGTCCCACACACACTGACTCTCACTGGGGAACAGTCCCACACACACTGACTCTCACTGGGGTACGGTCCCACACACACTGACTCTCACTGGGGTACAGTCCCACACACACTGACTCTCACTGCGGTACAGTCCCACACACACTGACTCACTGGGGTACAGTCCCACACACACTGACACTCACTGCGATGCGGGTCCCACATACACACTGACTCTCACTGGGATACGGGTCCCACACACACTGACTCTCACTGGGGTACAGGTCTCACACACACTGACTCTCACTGGGCTACGTGTCCCACACACACAGACTCTCACTGGGGTAAGGGTCCCACATACACTGACTCTCACTGGTGTACAGTCCCACACACACTGACTCTCACTGGGGTACGGGTCCCACTCACACTGACTCTCACTGGGGTACAGTCCCACTCACAATGACTCTCACTGGGGTACGGGTCGTACACACACTGACTCTCACTGGGGTACGGGTCCCACACACACTGACACTCACTGGGGTACGGGTCCCACACACACTGACTCTCACTGGGGTACAGTCCCACACACACTGACTCACACTGGGGTACAGTCCCACACACACTGACTTTCACTGGGGTACAGTCCCACACACACTGACTCTCACTTGGTTAGTGTCCCACACGCACTGACTCTCACTGGGTTACAGTCCCACACACACTGACTCTCACTGGGGTACGGGTCCCACACTCACTGACTCTCACTGGGGTACGGGTCCCACACACACTGACTCTCACTGGGGTACAGTCCCACACATACTGAGTCTCACTGGGGTTTAGTTCCACACTGACTGTCACTGGGGTACAGTCTCACACACACTGACTCTCACAGGGGTACAGTCCCACACACACTGACTCTCACTGGGGTACGGGTCCCACACACACTCACTCTCACTGGGGTACGGGTCCCACACACACTGATTCTCACTGGGGTACGGGTCCCACACACACTGACTCTCACTGGGGTACAGTCCCACACATACTGACTCTCACTGGGGTATAGTTCCACACTGACTGTCACTGGGGTACAGTCTCACACACACTGACTCTCACTGGGGTACAGTCCCACACACACTGACTCTCACTGGGGTACGGGTCCCGCACACACTGACTCTCACTGGGGTACGGGTCCCACACACACTGACTCTCACTGGGGTACCGTCCCACACCCACTGACTCTCACAGGGGTACCGTTCCCACATACATTGACTCTCACTGGGGTACGGGTCCCACACACACTGACACTCAGTGGGGTACGGGTCCCACGCACACTGACTCTCACTGTGTTACGGGTCACACACACACCCACTGACTCTCACAGGGGTACCGTTCCCACATACATTGACTCTCACTGGGGTACGGGTCCCACACACACTGACACTCAGTGGGGTACGGGTCCCACACACACTGACTCTCACTGGGGTACGGGTCCCACACACACTGACTCTCACTGGGATACGGGTCCCACACAAACTGACTCTCACTGGGGTACAGTCCCACACACACTGACTCTCACTGGGGTACAGTCCCACACACACTGACTCACTGGGGTACGGCTCCCACGCACAATGACTCTCACTGGGGTACAGTCCCACACACACTGACTCTCACTGCGATGCGGGTCCCACATACACACTGACTCTCACTGGGATACGGGTCCCACACACACTGACTCTCACTGGGGTACAGGTCTCACACACACTGACTCTCACTGGAGTACGGGTCCCACACACACTGACTCTCACTGGGGTACGTGTCCCACACACACAGACTCTCACTGGGGTAAGGGTCCCACATACACTGACTCTCACTGGTGTACAGTCCCACACACATTGAATCTCATGGGGGAACGGGTCTCACTCACACTGACTCTCACTGGGGTACAGTCACACACACACTGACTCTCACTGGGGTACGGGTCCCACACGCACTGACTCTCACTGGGGTACAGTCCCACACACACTGACTCGCACTTGGGTACAGTCCCACACACACTGACTCTCACTGGGGTACGGGTCCCACACACACTGACTCTCACTGGGGTACAGGTCTCACACACACTGACTCTCAGTGGGGTACGGATCCCACACACACTGACTCTCACTGGGGTACGGGTCCCACACACACTGTCTCTCACTGGGGAACAGTCCCACACACACTGACTCTCACTGGGGTAAGGGTCCCACATACACTGACTCTCACTGGTGTACAGTCCCACACACACTGACTCTCACTGGGGTACGGGTCCCACTCACACTGACTCTCACTGGGGTACAGTCCCACTCACACTGACTCTCACTGGGGTACGGGTCCCACAAACACTGACTCTCACTTGTTTACAGTCCCACACGCACTGACTCTCACTGGGTTACAGTCCCACACACACTGACTCTCACTGGGGTACGGGTCCCACACACACTGACTCTCACTGGGGTACGGGTCCCACACACACTGACTCTCACTGGGGTACAGTCCCACACATACGGACTCTCACTGGGGCAAAGTTCCATACTGACTGTCACTGGGGTACAGTCTCACACACACTGACTCTCACAGGGGTACAGTCCCACACACACTGACTCTCACTGGGGTACGGGTCCCACACACACTGACTCTCACTGGGGAATGGGTCCCACACACACTGACTCTCACTGGGGTACGGGTCCCACACACACACTGACTCTCACTGGGGTACGGGTCCCACACACACTGACTCTCACAGGGGTACAGTCCCACACACACTGACTCTCACAGGGGTACCGTTCCCACACACACTGACTCTCACTGGGGTATGGGTTCCACACGCACTGATTCTCACAGGGGTACGGGTGCCACACACACTGATTCTTACTGGGGTATAGGTCCCACACACACTGACTCTCACTGGGGTACGGGTCCCACACACACTGACTCTCACTGGGGTACGGGTCCCACACACACTGACTCTCACTGGGGTACGGGTCCCACACACAGTGACTCTCACTGGGGTATGGGTCCCACACACACAGACTCTCACTGGGGTACGTGTCCCACACACACTGACTCTCACTGGGGTATGGGTTCCACACACACTGACTCTCACTGGGGTACGGGTCCCACACACACTAACTCTCACTGGGTACGGGTCCCACACAGACTGACTCTCACTGGGGTACAGTCCCACTCACACTGACTCTCACTGGGGTACGGGCCCCACACACACACATTCTCACTGGGGTACACGTCCCACACACACTGACTCTCACTGGGGTACGGATCCCACACACACTGACTCTCACTGGGGTACGGGTCTCACACACACTGATTCACACTGGGGTACAGTCCCACACACACTGACTCTCACTGGGGTACAGTCCCACACACACTGACTCTCACTGGGGTACGGGTCCCACACACACTGAATCTCACTGGGGTACAGTCCCACACACACTGACTCTCCCAGGGGTACGGGTCCCACACGCAATGACTCTCACTGGGGTACAGTCCCACACACACTGACTCTCACTGGGGTACGGGTCCCACACACACTGACTTTCACTGGGGTACAGGTCTCACACACACTGACTCTCACTGGGGTATGGATCCCACACACACTGACTCTCACTGGGGTACGGGTCCAACACACACTGTCTCTCACTGGGGTACAGTCCCACACACACTGACTCTCACTGGGGTACAGTCCCACACACACCGACTCTCACTGGGGTACGGGTCCCACACACACTGACTCTCACTGGGGTACAGTCCCACACACACTGACTCTCACTGGGGTACAGGTCCCACACACACTGACTCTCATTGGGGTACGGGTTCCACACACAGTGACTCTCACTGGGGTACAGTCCCACACACTGACTCTCACTGGGATGCGGGTCCCACATACACACTGACTCTCACTGGGATACGGGTCCCACACACAATGACTCTCACTGGGGTACGGGTCCGACACACACTGACTCTCACTGGGGTACAGGTCTCACACACACTGACTCTCACTGGGGTACAGTCCCACACACACTGACTTGCACTGGGGTACAGTCCTACACACACTGACTCTCACTGGGGTACAGGTCTCACACACGCTGACTCTCACTGGGGTACGGATCCCACACACACTGACTCTCACTGGGGTACGGGTCCCACACACACACATTCTCACTGGGGTACACGTCCCACACACACTGACTCTCACTGGGGTACAGTCCCACACACACTGACTCTCACTGGGGTACGGTCCCACACACACTGACTCTCACTGGGGTACAGTCCCACACACACTGACTCTCACTGCGGTACAGTCCCACACACACTGACTCACTGGGGTACGGCTCCCACGCACACTGACTCTCACTGGGGTACAGTCCCACACACACTGACTCTCACTGCGATGCGGGTCCCACATACACACTGACTCTCACTGGGATACGGGTCCCACACACACTGACTCTCACTGGGGTACAGGTCTCACACACACTGACTCTCACTGGGCTACGTGTCCCACACACACAGACTCTCACTGGGGTAAGGGTCCCACATACACTGACTCTCACTGGTGTACAGTCCCACACACACTGACTCTCACTGGGGTACGGGTCCCACTCACACTGACTCTCACTGGGGTACAGTCCCACTCACAATGACTCTCACTGGGGTACGGGTCCTACATACACTGACTCTCACTGGGGTACGGGTCCCACACACACTGACACTCACTGGGGTACGGGTCCCACACACACTGACTCTCACTGGGGTACAGTCCCACACACACTGACTCACACTGGGGTACAGTCCCACACACACTGACTTTCACTGGGGTACAGTCCCACACACACTGACTCTCACTTGGTTAGTGTCCCACACGCACTGACTCTCACTGGGTTACAGTCCCACACACACTGACTCTCACTGGGGTACGGGTCCCACACTCACTGACTCTCACTGGGGTACGGGTCCCACACACACTGACTCTCACTGGGGTACAGTCCCACACATACTGACTCTCACTGGGGTTTAGTTCCACACTGACTGTCACTGGGGTACAGTCTCACACACACTGACTCTCACAGGGGTACAGTCCCACACACACTGACTCTCACTGGGGTACGGGTCCCACACACACTGACTCTCACTGGGGTACGGGTCCCACACACACTGATTCTCACTGGGGTATGGGTCCCACACACACTGACTCTCACTGGGGTACAGTCCCACACATACTGACTCTCACTGGGGTATAGTTCCACACTGACTGTCACTGGGGTACAGTCTCACACACACTGACTCTCACTGGGGTACAGTCCCACACACACTGACTCTCACTGGGGTACGGGTCCCGCACACACTGACTCTCACTGGGGTACGGGTCCCACACACACTGACTCTCACTGGGGTACCGTCCCACACCCACTGACTCTCACAGGGGTACCGTTCCCACATACATTGACTCTCACTGGGGTACGGGTCCCACACACACTGACACTCAGTGGGGTACGGGTCCCACGCACACTGACTCTCACTGTGTTACGGGTCACACACACACCCACTGACTCTCACAGGGGTACCGTTCCCACATACATTGACTCTCACTGGGGTACGGGTCCCACACACACTGACACTCAGTGGGGTACGGGTCCCACACACACTGACTCTCACTGGGGTACGGGTCCCACACACACTGACTCTCACTGGGATACGGGTCCCACACAAACTGACTCTCACTGGGGTACAGTCCCACACACACTGACTCTCACTGGGGTACAGTCCCACACACACTGACTCACTGGGGTACGGCTCCCACGCACAATGACTCTCACTGGGGTACAGTCCCACACACACTGACTCTCACTGCGATGCGGGTCCCACATACACACTGACTCTCACTGGGATACGGGTCCCACACACACTGACTCTCACTGGGGTACAGGTCTCACACACACTGACTCTCACTGGAGTACGGGTCCCACACACACTGACTCTCACTGGGGTACGTGTCCCACACACACAGACTCTCACTGGGGTAAGGGTCCCACATACACTGACTCTCACTGGTGTACAGTCCCACACACATTGAATCTCATGGGGGAACGGGTCTCACTCACACTGACTCTCACTGGGGTACAGTCACACACACACTGACTCTCACTGGGGTACGGGTCCCACACGCACTGACTCTCACTGGGGTACAGTCCCACACACACTGACTCGCACTTGGGTACAGTCCCACACACACTGACTCGCACTGGGGTACGGGTCCCACACACACTGACTCTCACTGGGGTACAGGTCTCACACACACTGACTCTCAGTGGGGTACGGATCCCACACACACTGACTCTCACTGGGGTACGGGTCCCACACACACTGTCTCTCACTGGGGAACAGTCCCACACACACTGACTCTCACTGGGGTAAGGGTCCCACATACACTGACTCTCACTGGTGTACAGTCCCACACACACTGACTCTCACTGGGGTACGGGTCCCACTCACACTGACTCTCACTGGGGTACAGTCCCACTCACACTGACTCTCACTGGGGTACGGGTCCCACAAACACTGACTCTCACTTGTTTACAGTCCCACACGCACTGACTCTCACTGGGTTACAGTCCCACACACACTGACTCTCACTGGGGTACGGGTCCCACACACACTGACTCTCACTGGGGTACGGGTCCCACACACACTGACTCTCACTGGGGTACAGTCCCACACATACGGACTCTCACTGGGGCAAAGTTCCATACTGACTGTCACTGGGGTACAGTCTCACACACACTGACTCTCACAGGGGTACAGTCCCACACACACTGACTCTCACTGGGGTACGGGTCCCACACACACTGACTCTCACTGGGGAATGGGTCCCACACACACTGACTCTCACTGGGGTACGGGTCCCACACACACACTGACTCTCACTGGGGTACGGGTCCCACACACACTGACTCTCACAGGGGTACAGTCCCACACACACTGACTCTCACAGGGGTACCGTTCCCACACACACTGACTCTCACTGGGGTATGGGTTCCACACGCACTGATTCTCACAGGGGTACGGGTGCCACACACACTGATTCTTACTGGGGTATAGGTCCCACACACACTGACTCTCACTGGGGTACGGGTCCCACACACACTGACTCTCACTGGGGTACGGGTCCCACACACACTGACTCTCACTGGGGTACGGGTCCCACACACAGTGACTCTCACTGGGGAACGTGTCCCACACACACTGACTCTCACTGGGGTATGGGTTCCACACACACTGACTCTCACTGGGGTACGGGTCCCACACACACTAACTCTCACTGGGTACGGGTCCCACACAGACTGACACTCAGTGGGGTACGGGTCCCACGCACACTGACTCTCACTGTGTTACGGGTCACACACACACCCACTGACTCTCACAGGGGTACCGTTCCCACATACATTGACTCTCACTGGGGTACGGGTCCCACACACACTGACACTCAGTGGGGTACGGGTCCCACACACACTGACTCTCACTGGGGTACGGGTCCCACACACACTGACTCTCACTGGGATACGGGTCCCACACAAACTGACTCTCACTGGGGTACAGTCCCACACACACTGACTCTCACTGGGGTACAGTCCCACACACACTGACTCACTGGGGTACGGCTCCCACGCACAATGACTCTCACTGGGGTACAGTCCCACACACACTGACTCTCACTGCGATGCGGGTCCCACATACACACTGACTCTCACTGGGATACGGGTCCCACACACACTGACTCTCACTGGGGTACAGGTCTCACACACACTGACTCTCACTGGAGTACGGGTCCCACACACACTGACTCTCACTGGGGTACGTGTCCCACACACACAGACTCTCACTGGGGTAAGGGTCCCACATACACTGACTCTCACTGGTGTACAGTCCCACACACATTGAATCTCATGGGGGAACGGGTCTCACTCACACTGACTCTCACTGGGGTACAGTCACACACACACTGACTCTCACTGGGGTACGGGTCCCACACACACTGACTCTCACTGGGGTACAGTCCCACACACACTGACTCGCACTTGGGTACAGTCCCACACACACTGACTCTCACTGGGGTACGGGTCCCACACACACTGACTCTCACTGGGGTACAGGTCTCACACACACTGACTCTCAGTGGGGTACGGATCCCACACACACTGACTCTCACTGGGGTACGGGTCCCACACACACTGTCTCTCACTGGGGAACAGTCCCACACACACTGACTCTCACTGGGGTAAGGGTCCCACATACACTGACTCTCACTGGTGTACAGTCCCACACACACTGACTCTCACTGGGGTACGGGTCCCACTCACACTGACTCTCACTGGGGTACAGTCCCACTCACACTGACTCTCACTGGGGTACGGGTCCCACAAACACTGACTCTCACTTGTTTACAGTCCCACACGCACTGACTCTCACTGGGTTACAGTCCCACACACACTGACTCTCACTGGGGTACGGGTCCCACACACACTGACTCTCACTGGGGTACGGGTCCCACACACACTGACTCTCACTGGGGTACAGTCCCACACATACGGACTCTCACTGGGGCAAAGTTCCATACTGACTGTCACTGGGGTACAGTCTCACACACACTGACTCTCACAGGGGTACAGTCCCACACACACTGACTCTCACTGGGGTACGGGTCCCACACACACTGACTCTCACTGGGGAATGGGTCCCACACACACTGACTCTCACTGGGGTACGGGTCCCACACACACACTGACTCTCACTGGGGTACGGGTCCCACACACACTGACTCTCACAGGGGTACAGTCCCACACACACTGACTCTCACAGGGGTACCGTTCCCACACACACTGACTCTCACTGGGGTATGGGTTCCACACGCACTGATTCTCACAGGGGTACGGGTGCCACACACACTGATTCTTACTGGGGTATAGGTCCCACACACACTGACTCTCACTGGGGTACGGGTCCCACACACACTGACTCTCACTGGGGTACGGGTCCCACACACACTGACTCTCACTGGGGTACGGGTCCCACACACAGTGACTCTCACTGGGGAACGTGTCCCACACACACTGACTCTCACTGGGGTATGGGTTCCACACACACTGACTCTCACTGGGGTACGGGTCCCACACACACTAACTCTCACTGGGTACGGGTCCCACACAGACTGACTCTCACTGGGGTACAGTCCCACTCACACTGACTCTCACTGGGGTACGGGCCCCACACACACACATTCTCACTGGGGTACACGTCCCACACACACTGACTCTCACTGGGGTACGTGACCCACACACACTGATTCTCACTGGGGTACGGATCCCACACACACTGACTCTCACTGGGGTACGGGTCTCACACACACTGATTCACACTGGGGTACAGTCCCACACACACTGACTCTCACTGGGGTACAGTCCCACACACACTGACTCTCACTGGGGTACGGGTCCCACACACACTGAATCTCACTGGGGTACAGTCCCACACACACTGACTCTCCCAGGGGTACGGGTCCCACACGCAATGACTCTCACTGGGGTACAGTCCCACACACACTGACTCTCACTGGGGTACGGGTCCCACACACACTGACTTTCACTGGGGTACAGGTCTCACACACACTGACTCTCACTGGGGTATGGATCCCACACACACTGACTCTCACTGGGGTACGGGTCCAACACACACTGTCTCTCACTGGGGTACAGTCCCACACACACTGACTCTCACTGGGGTACAGTCCCACACACACCGACTCTCACTGGGGTACGGGTCCCACACACACTGACTCTCACTGGGGTACAGTCCCACACACACTGACTCTCACTGGGGTACAGGTCCCACACACACTGACTCTCATTGGGGTACGGGTTCCACACACAGTGACTCTCACTGGGGTACAGTCCCACACACTGACTCTCACTGGGATGCGGGTCCCACATACACACTGACTCTCACTGGGATACGGGTCCCACACACAATGACTCTCACTGGGGTACGGGTCCGACACACACTGACTCTCACTGGGGTACAGGTCTCACACACACTGACTCTCACTGGGGTACAGTCCCACACACACTGACTTGCACTGGGGTACAGTCCTACACACACTGACTCTCACTGGGGTACAGGTCTCACACACGCTGACTCTCACTGGGGTACGGATCCCACACACACTGACTCTCACTGGGGTACGGGTCCCACACACACACATTCTCACTGGGGTACACGTCCCACACACACTGACTCTCACTGGGGTACAGTCCCACACACACTGACTCTCACTGGGGTACGGTCCCACACACACTGACTCTCACTGGGGTACAGTCCCACACACACTGACTCTCACTGCGGTACAGTCCCACACACACTGACTCACTGGGGTACGGCTCCCACGCACACTGACTATCACTGGGGTACAGTCCCACACACACTGACTCTCACTGCGATGCGGGTCCCACATACACACTGACTCTCACTGGGATACGGGTCCCACACACACTGACTCTCACTGGGGTACAGGTCTCACACACACTGACTCTCACTGGGCTACGTGTCCCACACACACAGACTCTCACTGGGGTAAGGGTCCCACATACACTGACTCTCACTGGTGTACAGTCCCACACACACTGACTCTCACTGGGGTACGGGTCCCACTCACACTGACTCTCACTGGGGTACAGTCCCACTCACAATGACTCTCACTGGGGTACGGGTCCTACATACACTGACTCTCACTGGGGTACGGGTCCCACACACACTGACACTCACTGGGGTACGGGTCCCACACACACTGACTCTCACTGGGGTACAGTCCCACACACACTGACTCACACTGGGGTACAGTCCCACACACACTGACTTTCACTGGGGTACAGTCCCACACACACTGACTCTCACTTGGTTAGTGTCCCACACGCACTGACTCTCACTGGGTTACAGTCCCACACACACTGACTCTCACTGGGGTACGGGTCCCACACTCACTGACTCTCACTGGGGTACGGGTCCCACACACACTGACTCTCACTGGGGTACAGTCCCACACATACTGACTCTCACTGGGGTTTAGTTCCACACTGACTGTCACTGGGGTACAGTCTCACACACACTGACTCTCACAGGGGTACAGTCCCACACACACTGACTCTCACTGGGGTACGGGTCCCACACACACTGACTCTCACTGGGATACGGGTCCCACACACACTGACTCTCACTGGGGTATGGGTCCCACACACACTGACCGTCACTGGGGTACGGGTCCCACACACACACTAACTCTCAATGGGGTACGGGTCCCACACACACTGACTCTCACTGGGGTACGGCTCCCACGCACACTGACTCTCACTGGGGTAAGGGTCCCACACACACTGACTCTCACTGGGGTACGGGTCCCACACAAACTGACTCTCACTGGGTTACGGGTCCCACACACACTGACTCTCACTGGGGTACGGGTCCCACAAACACTGACTCTCACTGGGGAACGGGTCCCACACACACTGACTCTCACTGGGGTACAGTCCCACACACACTGACTCTCACAGGGGTACCGTTCCCACACACACTGACTCTCACTGGGGTACGGGTCCCACACACACTGACTCTCAATGGGGTACGGGTCCCACACACACTGACTCTCACTGGGGTACGGGTCCCACACACACTGACTCTCACTGGGGTACGGGTCCCACACACACTGATTCTCACTGGGGTACGGGTCCCACACACACTGACTCTCACTGGGGTACAGTCCCACACATAGTGACTCTCACTGGGGTATAGTTCCACACTGACTGTCACTGGGGTACAGTCTCACACACACTGACTCTCACTGGGGTACAGTCCCACACACACTGACTCTCACTGGGGAACGGGTCCCGCACACACTGACTCTCACTGGGGTACGGGTCCCACACACACTGACTCTCACTGGGGTACCGTCCCACACCAACTGACTCTCACAGGGGTACCGTTCCCACATACATTGACTCTCACTGGGGTACGGGTCCCACACACACTGACACTCAGTGGGGTACGGGTCCCAAACACACTGACTCTCACTGGGGTACGGGTCCCACACACACTGACTCTCACTGGGATATGGGTCCCACACAAACTGACTCTCACTGGGGTACAGTCCCACACACACTGACTCTCACTGGGGTACAGTCCCACACACACTGACTCACTGGGGTACGGCTCCCACGCACACTGACTCTCACTGGGGTACAGTCCCACACACACTGACACTCACTGCGATGCGGGTCCCACATACACACTGACTCTCACTGGGATACGGGTCCCACACACACTGACTCTCACTGGGGTACAGGTCTCACACACACTGACTCTCACTGGAGTACGTGTCCCACACACACTGACTCTCACTGGGGTACGTGTCCCACACACACAGACTCTCACTGGGGTAAGGGTCCCACATACACTGACTCTCACTGGTGTACAGTCCCACACACATTGAATCTCATGGGGGAACGGGTCTCACTCACACTGACTCTCACTGGGGTACAGTCACACACACACTGACTCTCACTGGGGTACGGGTCCCACACGCACTGACTCTCACTGGGGTACAGTCCCACACACACTGACTCGCACTTGGGTACAGTCCCACACACACTGACTCTCACTGGGGTACGGGTCCCACACACACTGACTCTCACTGGGGTACAGGTCTCACACACACTGACTCTCAGTGGGGTACGGATCCCACACACACTGACTCTCACTGGGGTACGGGTCCCACACACACTGTCTCTCACTGGGGAACAGTCCCACACACACTGACTCTCACTGGGGTTAGGGTCCCACATACACTGACTCTCACTGGTGTACAGTCCCACACACACTGACTCTCACTGGGGTACGGGTCCCACTCACACTGACTCTCACTGGGGCACAGTCCCACTCACACTGACTCTCACTGGGGTACGGGTCCCACAAACACTGACTCTCACTTGGTTACAGTCCCACACGCACTGACTCTCACTGGGTTACAGTCCCACACACACTGACTCTCACTGGGGTACGGGTCCCACACACACTGACTCTCACTGGGGTACGGGTCCCACACACACTGACTCTCACTGGGGTACAGTCCCACACGTACGGACTCTCACTGGGGCAAAGTTCCACACTGACTGTCACTGGGGTACAGTCTCACACACACTGACTCTCACAGGGGTACAGTCCCACACACACTGACTCTCACTGGGGTACGGGTCCCACACACACTGACTCTCACTGGGGTATGGGTCCCACGCACACTGACTCTCACTGGGGTACGGGTCCCACACACACAGTGACTCTCACTGGGGTACGGGTCCCACACACACTGACTCTCACAGGGGAACAGTCCCACACACACTGACTCTCACAGGGGTACCGTTCCCACACACACTGACTCTCACTGGGGTATGGGTTCCACACGCACTGATTCTCACAGGGGTACGGGAGCCACACACACTGATTCTTACTGGGGTATAGGTCCCACACACACTGACTCTCACTGGGGTACGGGTCCCACACACACTGACTCTCACTGGGGTACGGGTCCCACACACACTGACTCTCACTGGGGTACGGGTCCCACACACAGTGACTCTCACTGGGGTACGTGTCCCACACACACTGACTCTCACTGGGGTATGGGTTCCACACACACTGACTCTCACTGGGGTACGGGTCCCACACACACTAACTCTCACTGGGTACGGGTCCCACACAGACTGACTCTCACTGGGGTACAGTCCCACTCACACTGACTCTCACTGGGGTACGGGTCCCACACACACACATTCTCACTGGGGTACACGTCCCACACACACTGACTCTCACTGGGGTACGTGACCCACACACACTGATTCTCACTGGGGTACGGATCCCACACACACTGACTCTCACTGGGGTACGGGTCTCACACACACTGATTCACACTGGGGTACAGTCCCACACACACTGACTCTCACTGGGGTACAGTCCCACACACACTGACTCTCACTGGGGTACGGGTCCCACACACACTGAATCTCACTGGGGTACAGTCCCACACACACTGACTCTCACTGGGGTACGGATCCCACACACACTGACTCTCACTGGGGTACGGGTCCAACACAAACTGTCTCTCACTGGGGTACAGTCCCACACACACTGACTCTCACTGGGGTACAGTCCCACACACACCGACTCTCACTGGGGTACGGGTCCCACACACACTGACCCTCACTGGGGTACAGTCCCACACACACTGACTCTCACTGGGGTACAGGTCCCACACACACTGACTCTCACTGGGGTACGGGTTCCACACACAGTGACTCTCACTGGGGTACAGTCCCAACACTGACTCTCACTGGGATGCGGGTCCCACATACACACTGACTCTCACTGGGATACGGGTCCCACACACACTGACTCTCACTGGGGTACGGGTCCGACACACACTGACTCTCACTGGGGTACAGGTCTCACACACACTGACTCTCACTGGGGTACAGTCCCACACACACTGACTCGCACTGGGGTACAGTCCCACACACACTGACTCTCACTGGGGTACAGGTCTCACACACGCTGACTCTCACTGGGGTACGGATCCCACACACACTGACTCTCACTGGTGTACGGGTCCCACACACACACATTCTCACTGGGGTACACGTCCCACACACACTGACTCTCACTGGGGTACAGTCCCACACACACTGACTCTCACTGCGATGCGGGTCCCACATACACACTGACTCTCACTGGGATACGGGTCCCACACACACTGACTCTCACTGGGGTACAGGTCTCACACACACTGACTCTCACTGGGGTACGTGTCCCACACACACAGACTCTCACTGGGGTAAGGGTCCCACATACACTGACTCTCACTGGTGTACAGTCCCACACACGCTGACTCTCACTGGGGTACGGGTCCCACTCACACTGACTCTCACTGGGGTACAGTCCCACTCACAATGACTCTCACTGGGGTACGGGTCCTACACACACTGACTCTCACTGGGGTACGGGTCCCACACACACTGACACTCACTGGGGTACGGGTCCCACACACACTGACTCTCACTGGGGTACAGTCCCACACACACTGACTCACACTGGGGTACAGTCCCACACACACTGACTCTCACTGGGGTACAGTCCCACACACACTGACTCTCACTTGGTTAGTGTCCCACACGCACTGACTCTCACTGGGTTACAGTCCCACACACACTGACTCTCACTGGGGTACGGGTCCCACACTCACTGACTCTCACTGGGGTACGGGTCCCACACACACTGACTCTCACTGGGGTACAGTCCCACACATACTGACTCTCACTGGGGTTTAGTTCCACACTGACTGTCACTGGGGTACAGTCTCACGCACACTGACTCTCACAGGGGTCCAGTCCCACACACATTGACTCTCACTCGGGTACGGGTCCCACACACACTGACTCTCACTGGGATACGGGTCCCACACACACTGACTCTCACTGGGGTATGGGTCCCACACACACTGACCGTCACTGGGGTACGGGTCCCACACACACACTGACTCTCACTGGGGAACGGGTCTGACACACACTGACTCTCACTGCGGTACGGCTCCCACGCACACTGACTCTCACTGGGGTAAGGGTCCCACACACACTGACTATCACTGGGGTACGGGTCCCACACAAACTGACTCTCACTGGGTTACGGGTCCCACACACACTGACCCTCACTGGGGTACGGGTCCCACACACACTGATTCTCACTGGGGAACGGGTCCCACACACACTGACTCTCACTGGGGTACAGTCCCACACACACTGACTCTCACAGGGGTATAGTTCCACACTGACTGTCACTGGGGTACAGTCTCACACACACTGACTCTCACTGGGGTACAGTCCCAAACACACTGACTCTCACTGGGGTACGGGTCCCGCACACACTGACTCTCACTGGGGTACGGGTACCACACACACTGACTCTCACTGGGGTACCGTCCCACACCCCCTGACTCTCACAAGGGTTCCGTTCCCACATACATTGACTCTCACTGGGGTACGGGTCCCACACACACTGACACTCAGTGGGGTACGGGTCCCACGCACACTGACTCTCACTGTGTTACGGGTCACACACACAAACACTGACTCTCACTGGGATACGGGTCCCACACACACTGACTCTCACTGGGGTACAGTCCCACACACACTGACTCTCACTGGGGTACGGCTCCCACGCACACTGACTCTCAATGGGGTACAGTCCCACACACACTGACTCTCACTGTGATGCGGGTCCCACATACACACTGACTCTCACTGGGGTACAGGTCTCACACACACTGACTCTCACTGGAGTACGGGTCCCACACACACTGACTCTCACTGGGGTACGTGTCCCACACACACAGACTCTCACTGGGGTAAGGGTCCCACACACACTGACTCTCACTCGGGTACGGGTCCCACACACAATGACTCTCACTGGGGTACAGTCCCACACACACTGACTCTCACTGGGGTACGGGTCCGACACACACTGACTCTCACTGGGGTACGGGTCCCACACACACTGACTCTCACTGGGGTACGGGTCCCACACACACACATTCTCACTGGGGTACACGTCCCACACACACACTGACTCTCACTGGGGTACAGTCCCACACACACTGACTCTCACTGGGGTACGGGTCCCACACACACTGACTCTCACTGGGGTACAGTCCCACACACACTGACTCTCACTGCGGTACAGTCCCACACACACTGACTCTCACTGGGGTACGGCTCCCACGCACACTGACTCTCACTGGGGTACAGTCCCACACACACTGACTCTCACTGCGATGCGGGTCCCACATACACACTGACTCTCACTGGGATACGGGTCCCACACACACTGACTCTCACTGGGGTACAGGTCTGACACACACTGACTCTCACTGGGGTACGGGTCCTGCACACACTGACTCTCACTGGGGTACGGGTCCCACACACACTGACTCTCACTGGGGTACCGTCGCACACCCACTGACTCTCACTGGGGTACGGGTCCCACACACACTGACACTCACTGGGGTACGGGTCCCACACACACTGACTCTCACTGGGGTACAGTCTCACACACACTGAATTGCACTGGGGTACAGTCCCACACACACTGACTCTCACTGGGGTACAGTCCCACACACACTGACTCTCACTTGGTTACAGTCCCACACGCACTGACTCTCACTGGGTAACTGTCCAACACACGCTGACTCTCACTGGGGTACAGTCCCACACACACTGAATCTCACTGGGGTAAAGTCCAACACACACTGACTCTCACTGGGGTACGGGTCCCACACACACTGACTCTCACTGGGGTACAGTCCCACACATACTGACTCTCACTGGGGTATAGATCCACACTGACTGTCACTGGGGTACAGTCTCACACACACTGACTCTCACTGGGGTACAGTCCCACACACATTGACTCTCACTGGGGTACGGGTCCCGCACACACTGACTCTCACTGGGGTACGGGTCCCACACACACTGACTCTCACTGGGGTACCGTCGCACACCCACTGACTCTCACAGGGGTACCGTTCCCACATACATAGACTCTCACTGGGGTACGGGTCCCACACACACCGACACTCAGTGGGGTACGGGTCCCACACACACTGACTCTCACTGGGATACGGGTCCCACACACACTGACTCTCACTGGGGTACAGTCCCACACACACTGACTCTCACTGGGGTACGGATCCCACACACACTGACTCTCACTGGGGTACAGTCCCACACACACTGACTCTCACTGGGGTACAGTCCCACACACACTGACTCTCACTGGGGTACGGGTCCCACACACACTGACTCTCACTGGTGTACAGTCCCACACACACACTGACTCTCACTGGGGTACAGTTCCACACACACTGACTCTCACTGGGGTATGTGTTCCACACACACTGACTCTCACTGGGGTACAGTCCCACACACACTGACTGTCACTGGGGTATGGGTCCCACACACACTGACTCTCACTGGGGTACGGGTCCCACACACAATGACTCTCACTGGGGTACGGGTCCCACACACACTGACTCTCACTGGGGTACAGTCCCACACACACTGATTCTCACTGGGGTACGGGTCCCACACACACTGACTCTCACTGGGGTACGGGTCCCACACACATTGACTCTCACTGGGGTACAGACCCACATACACTGACTCTCACTGGGGTACTGTCCCACACACACTGACTCTCACTGGGGTATGGGTCCCAAACACACTGACTCTCACTGGGGTACGGGTCCCACACACAATGACTCTCACTGGGGTACGGGTCCCACACACACTGACTCTCACTGGGGTACGGGTCCCACACACACTGACTCTCACTGGGGTACGGGTCCCACACACACTGACTCTCACTGGGGTACGGGTCCCACACACACTGACTCTCACTGGGGTACATTTCCACACACACTGACTCTCACTGGGGTATGTGTCCCTGACATACTGACTCTCACTGGGGTACGGGTCCCACACGCACTGACTCTCACTGGGGTACAGTTCCACACACACTGAATCTCACTGGGGTACGGGTCCCACACACACTGACACTCACTGGGGTACAGTCCCACACACACTGACTCTCACTGGGGTACGGGTCCCACACACACTGACTCTCACTGGGGTACGGGTCCCAGACACACTGACTCTCACTGGGGTACAGTCCGACACACACTGACTCTCACTGGGGTACAGTCCCCAACACAATGACTCTCAATTGGGTACAGGTCTCACACACACTGACTCTCACTGGGGTACGGGTCCCACACACACTGACTCTCACTGGGGTACGGGTCCCACACACGCTGACTCTCACTGGGGTACAGTTCCACACACACTGACTCTCACTGGGGTACGGGTCACACACACACTGACTCTCACTGGGGTACGGGTCCCAAACACACTGACTCTCACTGGTGTACACTTGCACACACACTGACTCTCACTGGGGTACGGGTACCACACACACTGACTCTCACTGGGGTACAGGTCTCACACACACTGACTCTCACTGGGGTACGGATCCCACACACACTGACTCTCACTGGGGTACGGGTCCCACACACACTGTCTCTCACTGGGGTACAGTCCCACACACACTGACTCTCACTGGGGTACAGTCCCACACACACTGACTCTCACTGGGGTACGGGTCCCACACACACCGACTCTCACTGGGGTACGGGTCCCACACACACTGACTCGCACTGGGGTACAGTCCCACACACACTGACTCGCACTGGGGTACAGTCCCACACACACTGACTCTCACTGGGGTACTGGTCCCACACACACTGACTCTCACTGGGGTACGGGTCCGACACACACTGACTCTCACTGGGGTACAGGTCTCACAAACACTGACTCGCACTGGGGTACAGTCCAACACACACTGACTCTCACAGGGGTACGGGTCCCACACACACACATTCTCACTGCGGTACACGTCCCACACACACTGACTCTCACTGGGGTACAGTCCCACACACACTGACTCTCACTGGGGTACGGGTCCCACACACACTGACTCTCACTGGGGTACAGTCCCACACACACTGACTCTCACTGCGGTACAGTCCCACACACACTGACTCTCACTGGGGTACGGCTCCCACGCACACTGACTCTCACTGCGATGCGGGTCCCACATACACACTGACTCTCACTGGGATACGGGTCCCACACACACTGACTCTCACTGGGGTACAGGTCTCACACACACTGACTCTCACTGGAGTACGGGTCCCACACACACTGACTTCACTGGGGTACATGTCCCACACACACAGACTCTCACTGGGGTAAGGGTCCCACATACACTGACTCTCACTGGTGTACAGTCCCACAAACACTGACTCTCACTGGGTTACAGTCCCACACTGACTGTCACTGGGGTACAGTCTCACACACACTGACTCTCACAGGGTATAGTCCCACAGATACTGACTCTCACTGGGGTACGGGTCCCACACACACACTGACTGGCACTGGGGTACGGGTCCCACACACACTGACTCTCACAGGGGTACAGTCCCACACACGCTGACTCTCACAAGGGTACCGTTCCCACACACACTGACTCTCACTGGGGTATGGGTTCCACACACACTGACTCTCACAGGGGTTCGGGTCCCACACACACTGACTCTCACTGGGGTACAGTCCCACACACACTGACACTCACTGGGGTACGGGTCCCGCACACACTGACTCTCACTGGGGTACGGGTCCCACACACACTGACTCTCACTGGGGTACGGGTCCCACGCACACTGACTCTCACAGGGGTACCGTTCCCACATACATTGACTCTGACTGGGGTACGGGTCCCACACACACTGACACTCAGTGGGGTACGGGTCATACGCACACTGACTCTCACTGTGTTAGGGTCACACACTCACACACTGACTCTCACTGGGATACGGGTCCCACACACACTGACTCTCACTGGGGTACAGTCCCACACACACTGACTCTCACTGGGGTATGGATCCCACACACAGAGACTCTCACTGGGGTACAGTCCCACACACACTGACTCTCACTGGGGTACGGGTCCCACACACACTGACTCTCAATGGGGTACAATCCCACACACACACTGACTCTCACTGGGGTACAGTTCCACACACACTGACTCTCACTGGGGCATGTGTCCCACACACACTGACTCTCACTGGGGTACAGACACACATACACTGACTCTCACTGGGGTACAGTCCCACACACACTGACTGTCACTGGGGTATGGGTCCCACACACACTGACTCTCACTGGGGTACGGGTCCCACACACAATGACTCTCACTGGGGTACGGGTCCCACACACACTGACTCTCACTGGGGTACGGGTCCCACACACACTGACTCTCACTGGGGTACGGGTCCCACACACACTGACTCTCACTGGGGTACAGTCCCACACACACTGATTCGCACTGGGGTACAGGTCCCACACACACTGACTCTCACTGGGGTACAGTCCCAAACACACTGATTCGCACTGGGGTACGGGTCCCACACACATTGACTCTCACTGGGGTACAGACCCCCATACACTGACTCTCACTGGGGTACAGTCCCACACACACTGAATCTCACTGGGGTACATTTCCACACACACTGACTCTCACTGGGGTATGGGTCCCTGACACACTGACTCTCACTGGGGTACGGGTCCCACACGAACTGACTCTCACTGGGGTACAGTTCCACACACACTGACTCTCACTGGGGTACGGGTCCCACACACACTGACTCGCACTGGGGTACAGTCCCACACACCCTGACTCTCACTAGGGTACAGTCGCCAACACATTGACTCTCACTGGGGTACAGGTCTCACACACACTGACTCTCATTGGGTACGGGTCCCACACACATTGACTCTCACTGGGGTACGGGTCCCACACACACTGACTCTCACTGGGGTACGGGTTCCACACACACTGACTCTCACTGGGGTACGGGTCCCACACACAAAGTGACTCTCACTGGGGTACGGGTCCCACACACACTGACGCTCACTGGGGTATGGGTCCCACACACACTGACTCTCACTGGGGTACGGGTCCCACACACACTGACTCTCACTGGGGTACGGTCCCACACACACTGACTCTCACTGGGGTACAGTCCCACACACACTGTCTCTCACTGGGGTACGGGTCCCACATACAATGACTCTCACTGGGATACGGGTCCCACACACACTGACTCTCACTGGGGTACAGTCCCACACACACTGACTCTCACTGGGGTACGGGTCCCACACACACTGACTCTCACTGGGGTACGGGTCCCACACACACTGACTCTCACTGGGGTACGGGTCCCACACACACTGACTCTCACTGGGGTACGGGTGCCACACACACTGACTGTCACTGGGGTACGGGTCCCACACACACTGACTCTCACTGGGGTACAGTCCCACACACACTGACTCTCCCAGAGGTACAGTACCACACACACTGACTCTCACTGGGGTACGGGTCCCACACACGCTGACTCTCACTGGGGTACAGTCCCACACACACTGACTCTCACTGGGGTACAGTCCCACACACACTGACTCTCACTGGGGTACGGGTCCCACACACACTGACTCTCACTAGGGTACGGGTCCCACACACACTGACTCTCACTGGGGTACGGGTCCCACACACACACTGACTCTCACTGGGGTACGGGTCCCACACACACTGACTGTCACTGGGGTACGTGTCCCACACACACAGACTCTCACTGGGGTACGGGTCACACACACACTGACTCACACTGGGGTACGGGTCCCACACACACTGACTCACACTGGGGTACGGGTCCCACACACACTGACTCTCAATGGGGTACGGGTCCCACACACACTGACTCTCACTGGGGTACTGTTCCACACACACTGACTCTCACAGGGGTACGGTCCCACACACACTGACTCTCACTGGGGTACAGTCCCACACACACTGACTCTCACTGGGGTACGGGTCACATACACACACTGAATCTCTCTGGGGTACGGGTCCCACACACACTGACTCTCACTGGGGTATGGGTCCCACACACACTGACTCTCACTGGGGTACGGGTCCCACACACACACTGACTCTCACTGGGGTACGGGTCCCACACACACTGACTCTCACTGGGGTACAGTCCCACACATATACTGATACTCACGGGTGTAGGGTCCCACACACACTGACCCTCACTGGGGTACGGGTCCCACACACACTGACTCTCACTGGGGTACGGATCCCACACACACTGACTCTCACTGGGGTACAGTCCCACACACACTGACTCTCACTGGGGTACGGGTCCCACACACACTGACTCTCACTGGGGTACGGGTCCCACACACACACTGACTCTCACAGGGGTACAGGTCCCACACACACTGACTCTCACTGGGGTACAGGTCCCACACACACTGACTGTCACTGGGGTACGTGTCACACACACACAGACTCTCACTGGGGTACGGGTCACACACACACTGACTCACACTGGGGTACGGGTCCCACACACACTGACTCTCACTGGGATACGGGTACCACACACACTGACTCACACTGGGGTACGGGTCCCACACACACTGACTCTCACTGGGGTACAGTCCCACACACACTGACTCTCACTGGGGTACGGGTCCCACACACACTGACTCTCACTGGGTTACGGGAACACACACTGACTCTCACTGGGGTACGGGTCCCACACGCACTGACACTCACTGGGGAACGGGTCCCACACACACTGACTCTCACGGGGATATGGGTCCCACACACACTGACTCTCACTGGGGTACAGTCCCACACACACTGACTCTCACTGGGGTACGGGTCCCACACACACTGACTCTCACTGGGGTACGGGTCCCACACACACTGACTCTCACTGGGGTACGGGTCCCACACACACTGACTCTCACTGGGGTACGGGTGCCACACACACACTGACTCTCACTGGGGTACGGGTCCCACACACACTGACTCTCACTGGGGTACTGTCCCACACACACACTGATACTCACGGGTGTAGGGTCCCACACACACTGACCCTCACTGGGATACGGGTCCCACACACACTGACTCTCACTGGGGTACAGTCCCACACACACTGACTCTCACTGGGGTACGGGTCATACACACACTGACTCTCACTGGGGTACGGGTCCCACACACACTGACTCTCACTGGGGTACGGGTTCCACACACACTGACTCTCACTGGGGTACGGGTGCCACACACACACTGACTCTCACTGGGGTACGGGTCCCACACACACTGACTCTCACTGGGGTACTGTCCCACACACACACTGATACTCACGGGTGTAGGGTCCCACACACACTGACCCTCACTGGGGTACGGGTCCCACACACACTGACTCTCACTGGGGTACGGGTCCCACACACACTGACTCTCACTGGGGTACGGGTCCCACACACACACTGACTCTCACAGGGGTACAGGTCCCACACACACTGACTCTCACTGGGGTACAGGTCCCACACACACTGACTCTCACTGGGGTACGGGTCACACACACACAGACTCTCACTGGGGTACGGGTCACACACACACTGACACACACTGGGGTACGGGTCCCACACACACTGACTCTCACTGGGGTACGGGTCCCACACACACACTGACTCTCACTGGGGTACGGGTCCCACACACACTGACTCTCACTGGGGTACAGTCCCACACACACACTGATACTCACGGGTGTAGGGTCCCACACACACTGACCCTCACTGGGGTACGGGTCCCACACACACTGACTCTCACTGGGGTACGGGTCCCACACACACTGACTCTCACTGGGGTACAGTCCCACACACACTGACTCTCACTGGGGTACGGGTCCCACACACACTGACTCTCACTGGGGTACGGGTCCCACACACACACTGACTCTCACAGGGGTACAGGTCCCACACACACTGACTCTCACTGGGGTACAGGTCCCACACACACTGACTGTCACTGGGGTACGTGTCACACACACACAGACTCTCACTGGGGTACGGGTCACACACACACTGACTCACACTGGGGTACGGGTCCCACACACACTGACTCTCACTGGGATACGGGTACCACACACACTGACTCACACTGGGGTACGGGTCCCACACACACTGACTCTCACTGGGGTACAGTCCCACACACACTGACTCTCACTGGGGTACGGGTCCCACACACACTGACTCTCACTGGGTTACGGGAACACACACTGACTCTCACTGGGGTACGGGTCCCACACGCACTGACACTCACTGGGGAACGGGTCCCACACACACTGACTCTCACTGGGATACGGGTCCCACACACACTGACTCTCACTGGGGTACAGTCCCACACACACTGACTCTCACTGGGGTACGGGTCCCACACACACTGACTCTCACTGGGGTACGGGTCCCACACACACTGACTCTCACTGGGGTACGGGTCCCACACACACTGACTCTCACTGGGGTACGGGTGCCACACACACACTGACTCTCACTGGGGTACGGGTCCCACACACACTGACTCTCACTGGGGTACTGTCCCACACACACACTGATACTCACGGGTGTAGGGTCCCACACACACTGACCATCACTGGGATACGGGTCCCACACACACTGACTCTCACTGGGGTACAGTCCCACACACACTGACTCTCACTGGGGTACGGGTCCCACACACACTGACTCTCACTGGGGTACGGGTCCCACACACACTGACTCTCACTGGGGTACGGGTCCCACACACACTGACTCTCACTGGGGTACGGGTGCCACACACACACTGACTCTCACTGGGGTACGGGTCCCACACACACTGACTCTCACTGGGGTACTGTCCCACACACACACTGATACTCACGGGTGTAGGGTCCCACACACACTGACCCTCACTGGGGTACGGGTCCCACACACACTGACTCTCACTGGGGTACGGGTCCCACACACACTGACTCTCACTGGGGTACGGGTCCCACACACACACTGACTCTCACAGGGGTACAGGTCCCACACACACTGACTCTCACTGGGGTACAGGTCCCACACACACTGACTGTCACTGGGGTACGTGTCACACACACACAGACTCTCACTGGGGTACGGGTCACACACACACTGACACACACTGGGGTACGGGTCCCACACACACTGACTCTCACTGGGGTACGGGTCCCACACACACACTGACTCTCACTGGGGTACGGGTCCCACACACACTGACTCTCACTGGGGTACAGTCCCACACACACACTGATACTCACGGGTGTAGGGTCCCACACACACTGACCCTCACTGGGGTACGGGTCCCACACACACTGACTCTCACTGGGGTACGGGTCCCACACACACTGACTCTCACTGGGGTACAGTCCCACACACACTGACTCTCACTGGGGTACGGGTCCCACACACCCGGACTCTCACTGGGGTACGGGTGCCACACACACTGACTGTCACTGGGGTACGGGTCCCACACACACTGACACTCACTGGGGTACAGTCCCACACACACTGACTCTCCCAGAGGTACAGTCCCACACACACTGACTCTCACTGGGGTACGGGTCCCACACACACTGACTCTCACTGGGGTACAGTCCCACACACACTGACTCTCACTGGGGTACAGTCCCACACACACTGACTCTCACTGGGGTACGGGTCCCACACACACTGACTCTCACTGGGGTACGGGTCCCACACACACGCTGACTCTCACAGGGGTACAGGTCCCACACACACTGACTCTCACTGGGGTACAGGTCCCACACACACTGACTGTCACTGGGGTACGTGTCCCACACACACAGACTCTCACTGGGGCACGGGTCACACACACACTGACTCACACTGGGGTACGGGTCCCACACACACTGACTCACACTGGGGTACGGGTCCCACACACACTGACTCTCACTGGGGTACGGGTCCCACACACACTGACTCTCACTGGGGTACAGTCCCACACACACACTGATACTCAAGGGTGTAGGGTCCCACACACACTGACCCTCACTGGGGTACGGGTCCCACACACACTGACTCTCACTGGGGTACGGGTCCCACACACACTGACTGTCACTGGGGTACAGTCCCACACACACTGACTCTCACTGGGGTACGGGTCCCACACACACTGACTCTCACTGGGGTACGGGTCCCACACACACTGACTCTCACAGGGGTACAGGTCCCACACACACTGACTGTCACTGGGGTACGTGTCACACACACACAGACTCTCACTGGGGTACGGGTCACACACACACTGACTCACACTGGGGTACGGGTCCCACACACACTGACTCTCACTGGGGTACCGGTCCCACACTCACTGACTCTCACTGGGATACGGGTACCACACACACTGACTCACACTGGGGTACGGGTCCCACACACACTGACTCTCACTGGGGTACAGTCCCACACACACTGACTCTCACTGGGGTACGGGTCCCACACGCACTGACTCTCACTGGGTTACGGGAACACACACTGACTCTCACTGGGGTACGGGTCCCACACACACTGACTCTCACTGGGGTACAGTCCCACACACACACTGATACTCACGGGTGTAGGGTCCCACACACACTGACCCTCACTGGGGTACGGGTCCCACACACACTGACTCTCACTGGGGTACGGGTCCCACACACACTGACTCTCACTGGGGTACAGTCCCACACACACTGACTCTCACTGGGGTACGGGTCCCACACACACTGACTCTCACTGGGGTACGGGTCCCACACACACACTGACTCTCACAGGGGTACAGGTCCCACACACACTGACTCTCACTGGGGTACAGGTCCCACACACACTGACTGTCACTGGGGTACGTGTCACACACACACAGACTCTCACTGGGGTACGGGTCACACACACACTGACTCACACTGGGGTATGGGTCCCACACACACTGACTCTCACTGGGTTACGGGAACACACACTGACTCTCACTGGGGTACGGGTCCCACACGCACTGACACTCACTGGGGAACGGGTCCCACACACACTGACTCTCACTGGGATACGGGTCCCACACACACTGACTCTCACTGGGGTACAGTCCCACACACACTGACTCTCACTGGGGTACGGGTCCCACACACACTGACTCTCACTGGGGTACGGGTCCCACACACACTGACTCTCACTGGGGTACGGGTCCCACACACCCTGACTCTCACTGGGGTACGGGTGCCACACACACTGACTGTCACTGGGGTACGGGTCCCACACACACTGACTCTCACTGGGGTACAGTCCCACACACTCTGACTCTCCCAGAGGTACAGTCCCACACACACTGACTCTCACTGGGGTACGGGTCCCACACACGCTGACTCTCACTGGGGTACAGTCCCACACACACTGACTCTCACTGGGGTACGGGTCCCACACACACTGACTCTCACTGGGGTACGGGTTCCACACACACTGACTCTCACTGGGGTACGGGTGCCACACACACACTGACTCTCACTGGGGTACGGGTCCCACACACACTGACTCTCACTGGGGTACTGTCCCACACACACACTGATACTCACGGGTGTAGGGTCCCACACACACTGACCCTCACTGGGGTACGGGTCCCACACACACTGACTCTCACTGGGGTACGGGTCCCACACACACTGACTCTCACTGGGGTATGGGTCCCACACACACACTGACTCTCACAGGGGTACAGGTCCCACACACACTGACTCTCACTGGGGTACAGGTCCCACACACACTGACTCTCACTGGGGTACGGGTCACACACACACAGACTCTCACTGGGGTACGGGTCACACACACACTGACACACACTGGGGTACGGGTCCCACACACACTGACTCTCACTGGGGTACGGGTCCCACACACACACTGACTCTCACTGGGGTACGGGTCCCACACACACTGACTCTCACTGGGGTACAGTCCCACACACACACTGATACTCACGGGTGTAGGGTCCCACACACACTGACCCTCACTGGGGTACGGGTCCCACACACACTGACTCTCACTGGGGTACGGGTCCCACACACACTGACTCTCACTGGGGTACAGTCCCACACACACTGACTCTCACTGGGGTACGGGTCCCACACACACTGACTCTCACTGGGGTACGGGTCCCACACACACACTGACTCTCACAGGGGTACAGGTCCCACACACACTGACTCTCACTGGGGTACAGGTCCCACACACACTGACTGTCACTGGGGTACGTGTCACACACACACAGACTCTCACTGGGGTACGGGTCACACACACACTGACTCACACTGGGGTACGGGTCCCACACACACTGACTCTCACTGGGATACGGGTACCACACACACTGACTCACACTGGGGTACGGGTCCCACACACACTGACTCTCACTGGGGTACAGTCCCACACACACTGACTCTCACTGGGGTACGGGTCCCACACACACTGACTCTCACTGGGTTACGGGAACACACACTGACTCTCACTGGGGTACGGGTCCCACACGCACTGACACTCACTGGGGAACGGGTCCCACACACACTGACTCTCACTGGGATACGGGTCCCACACACACTGACTCTCACTGGGGTACAGTCCCACACACACTGACTCTCACTGGGGTACGGGTCCCACACACACTGACTCTCACTGGGGTACGGGTCCCACACACACTGACTCTCACTGGGGTACGGGTCCCACACACACTGACTCTCACTGGGGTACGGGTGCCACACACACACTGACTCTCACTGGGGTACGGGTCCCACACACACTGACTCTCACTGGGGTACTGTCCCACACACACACTGATACTCACGGGTGTAGGGTCCCACACACACTGACCATCACTGGGATACGGGTCCCACACACACTGACTCTCACTGGGGTACAGTCCCACACACACTGACTCTCACTGGGGTACGGGTCCCACACACACTGACTCTCACTGGGGTACGGGTCCCACACACACTGACTCTCACTGGGGTACGGGTCCCACACACACTGACTCTCACTGGGGTACGGGTGCCACACACACACTGACTCTCACTGGGGTACGGGTCCCACACACACTGACTCTCACTGGGGTACTGTCCCACACACACACTGATACTCACGGGTGTAGGGTCCCACACACACTGACCCTCACTGGGGTACGGGTCCCACACACACTGACTCTCACTGGGGTACGGGTCCCACACACACTGACTCTCACTGGGGTACGGGTCCCACACACACACTGACTCTCACAGGGGTACAGGTCCCACACACACTGACTCTCACTGGGGTACAGGTCCCACACACACTGACTGTCACTGGGGTACGTGTCACACACACACAGACTCTCACTGGGGTACGGGTCACACACACACTGACACACACTGGGGTACGGGTCCCACACACACTGACTCTCACTGGGGTACGGGTCCCACACACACACTGACTCTCACTGGGGTACGGGTCCCACACACACTGACTCTCACTGGGGTACAGTCCCACACACACACTGATACTCACGGGTGTAGGGTCCCACACACACTGACCCTCACTGGGGTACGGGTCCCACACACACTGACTCTCACTGGGGTACGGGTCCCACACACACTGACTCTCACTGGGGTACAGTCCCACACACACTGACTCTCACTGGGGTACGGGTCCCACACACCCGGACTCTCACTGGGGTACGGGTGCCACACACACTGACTGTCACTGGGGTACGGGTCCCACACACACTGACACTCACTGGGGTACAGTCCCACACACACTGACTCTCCCAGAGGTACAGTCCCACACACACTGACTCTCACTGGGGTACGGGTCCCACACACACTGACTCTCACTGGGGTACAGTCCCACACACACTGACTCTCACTGGGGTACAGTCCCACACACACTGACTCTCACTGGGGTACGGGTCCCACACACACTGACTCTCACTGGGGTACGGGTCCCACACACACGCTGACTCTCACAGGGGTACAGGTCCCACACACACTGACTCTCACTGGGGTACAGGTCCCACACACACTGACTGTCACTGGGGTACGTGTCCCACACACACAGACTCTCACTGGGGCACGGGTCACACACACACTGACTCACACTGGGGTACGGGTCCCACACACACTGACTCACACTGGGGTACGGGTCCCACACACACTGACTCTCACTGGGGTACGGGTCCCACACACACTGACTCTCACTGGGGTACAGTCCCACACACACACTGATACTCAAGGGTGTAGGGTCCCACACACACTGACCCTCACTGGGGTACGGGTCCCACACACACTGACTCTCACTGGGGTACGGGTCCCACACACACTGACTGTCACTGGGGTACAGTCCCACACACACTGACTCTCACTGGGGTACGGGTCCCACACACACTGACTCTCACTGGGGTACGGGTCCCACACACACTGACTCTCACAGGGGTACAGGTCCCACACACACTGACTGTCACTGGGGTACGTGTCACACACACACAGACTCTCACTGGGGTACGGGTCACACACACACTGACTCACACTGGGGTACGGGTCCCACACACACTGACTCTCACTGGGGTACTGGTCCCACACTCACTGACTCTCACTGGGATACGGGTACCACACACACTGACTCACACTGGGGTACGGGTCCCACACACACTGACTCTCACTGGGGTACAGTCCCACACACACTGACTCTCACTGGGGTACGGGTCCCACACGCACTGACTCTCACTGGGTTACGGGAACACACACTGACTCTCACTGGGGTACGGGTCCCACACACACTGACTCTCACTGGGGTACAGTCCCACACACACACTGATACTCACGGGTGTAGGGTCCCACACACACTGACCCTCACTGGGGTACGGGTCCCACACACACTGACTCTCACTGGGGTACGGGTCCCACACACACTGACTCTCACTGGGGTACAGTCCCACACACACTGACTCTCACTGGGGTACGGGTCCCACACACACTGACTCTCACTGGGGTACGTGTCCCACACACACACTGACTCTCACAGGGGTACAGGTCCCACACACACTGACTCTCACTGGGGTACAGGTCCCACACACACTGACTGTCACTGGGGTACGTGTCACACACACACAGACTCTCACTGGGGTACGGGTCACACACACACTGACTCACACTGGGGTATGGGTCCCACACACACTGACTCTCACTGGGTTACGGGAACACACACTGACTCTCACTGGGGTACGGGTCCCACACGCACTGACACTCACTGGGGAACGGGTCCCACACACACTGACTCTCACTGGGATACGGGTCCCACACACACTGACTCTCACTGGGGTACAGTCCCACACACACTGACTCTCACTGGGGTACGGGTCCCACACACACTGACTCTCACTGGGGTACGGGTCCCACACACACTGACTCTCACTGGGGTACGGGTCCCACACACCCTGACTCTCACTGGGGTACGGGTGCCACACACACTGACTGTCACTGGGGTACGGGTCCCACACACACTGACTCTCACTGGGGTACAGTCCCACACACTCTGACTCTCCCAGAGGTACAGTCCCACACACACTGACTCTCACTGGGGTACGGGTCCCACACACGCTGACTCTCACTGGGGTACAGTCCCACACACACTGACTCTCACTGGGGTACAGTCCCACACACACTGACTCTCACTGGGGTACGGGTCCCACACACACTGACTCTCACTGGGGTACGGGTCCCACACACACACTGACTCTCACAGGGGTACAGGTCCCACACACACTGACTCTCACTGGGGTACAGGTCCCACACACACTGACTGTCACTGGGGTACGTGTCCCACACACACAGACTCTCACTGGGGCACGGGTCACACACACACTGACTCACACTGGGGTACGGGTCCCACACACACTGACTCACACTGGGGTACGGGTCCCACACACACTGACTCTCACTGGGGTACGGGTCCCACACACACTGACTCTCACTGGGGTACAGTCCCACACACACACTGATACTCAAGGGTGTAGGGTCCCACACACACTGACCCTCACTGGGGTACGGGTCCCACACACACTGACTCTCACTGGGGTACGGGTCCCACACACACTGACTCTCACTGGGGTACAGTCCCACACACACTGACTCTCACTGGGGTACGGGTCCCACACACACTGACTCTCACTGGGGTACGGGTCCCACACACACTGACTCTCACAGGGGTACAGGTCCCACACACACTGACTGTCACTGGGGTACGTGTCACACACACACAGACTCTCACTGGGGTACGGGTCACACACACTCTGACTCACACTGGGGTACGGGTCCCACACACACTGACTCTCACTGGGGTACCGGTCCCACACTCACTGACTCTCACTGGGATACGGGTACCACACACACTGACTCACACTGGGGTACGGGTCCCACACACACTGACTCTCACTGGGGTACAGTCCCACACACACTGACTCTCACTGGGGTATGGGTCCCACACACACTGACTCTCACTGGGTTACGGGAACACACACTGACTCTCACTGGGGTACGGGTCCCACACACACTGACTCTCACAGGGGTACAGTCCCACACACACTGACTCTCACTCGGGAACGGGTCCCACACACACTGACTCTCACTGGGGTACGGGTCCCACACACACTGACTCTCACTGGGGTACGGGTCCCACACACACTGACTCTCACTGGTGTACGGGTCCCACACACACTGACTCTCACTGGGGTACGGGTCCCACACACACACTGACTCTCACAGGGGTACAGGTCCCACACACACTGACTCTCACTGGGGTACAGGTCCCACACACACTGACTGTCACTGGGGTACGTGTCACACACACACAGACTCTCACTGGGGTACGGGTCACACACACACTGACTCACACTGGGGTACGGGTCCCACACACACTGACTCTCACTGGGATACGGGTACCACACACACTGACTCACACTGGGGTACGGGTCCCACACACACTGACTCTCACTGGGGTACAGTCCCACACACACTGACTCTCACTGGGGTACGGGTCCCACACACACTGACTCTCACTGGGTTACGGGAACACACACTGACTCTCACTGGGGTACGGGTCCCACACGCACTGACACTCACTGGGGAACGGGTCCCACACACACTGACTCTCACTGGGATACGGGTCCCACACACACTGACTCTCACTGGGGTACAGTCCCACACACACTGACTCTCACTGGGGTACGGGTCCCACACACACTGACTCTCACTGGGGTACGGGTCCCACACACACTGACTCTCATTGGGGTACGGGTCCCACACACACTGACTCTCACTGGGGTACGGGTGCCACACACACTGACTCTCCCAGAGGTACAGTCCCACACACACTGACTCTCACTGGGGTACGGGTCCCACACACGCTGACTCTCACTGGGGTACAGTCCCATACACACTGACTCTCACTGGGGTACAGTCCCACACACACTGACTCTCACTGGGGTACGGGCCCCACACACACTGACTCTCAATGGGGTACGGGTCCCACACACACACTGACTCTCACAGGGGTACGGGTCCCACACACACTGACTCTCACTGGGGTACAGGTCCCACACACACTGACTGTCACTGGGGTACGTGTCCCACACACACAGACTCTCACTGGGGTACGGGTCACACACACACTGACTCACACTGGGGTACGGGTCCCACACACACTGACTCACACTGGGGTACGGGTCCCACACACACTGACTCTCACTGGGGTACGGGTCCCACACACACTGACTCTCACTGGGGTACTGTTCCACACACACTGACTCTCACTGGGGTACGGTCCCACACACACTGACTCTCACTGGGGTACAGTCCCACACACACCGACTCTCACTGGGGTACGGGTCACATACACACACTGAATCTCTCTGGGGTACGGGTCCCACACACACTGACTCTCACTGGGGTATGGGTCCCACACACACTGACTCTCACTGGGGTACGGGTCCCACACACACACTGACTCTCACTGGGGTACGGGTCCCACACACACTGACTCTCACTGGGGTACAGTCCCACACACACACTGATACTCAAGGGTGTAGGGTCCCACACACACTGACCCTCACTGGGGTACGGGTCCCACACACACTGACTCTCACTGGGGTATGGGTCCCACACACACTGACTCTCACTGGGGTACAGTCCCACACACACTGACTCTCACTGGGGTACGGGTCCCACACACACTGACTCTCACTGGGGTACGGGTCCCACACACACACTGACTCTCACAGGGGTACAGGTCCCACACACACTGATTCTCACAGGGGTACAGGTCCCACACACACTGACTGTCAATGGGGTACGTGTCACACACACACAGACTCTCACTGGGGTACGGGTCACACACACACTGACTCACACTGGGGTACGGGTCCCACACACACTGACTCTCACTGGGGTACGGGTCCCACACACACTGACTCTCACTGGGATACGGGTACCACACACACTGACTCACACTGGGGTACGGGTCCCACACACACTGACTCTCACTGGGGTACAGTCCCACACACACTGACTCTCACTGGGGTACGGGTCCCACACACACTGACTCTCACTGGGTTACGGGAACACACACTGACTCTCACTGGGGTACGGGTCCCACACACACTGACTCTCACTGGGGTACGGGTCCCACACACACTGACACTCACTGGGGTACAGTCCCACACACACTGACTCTCACTTGGTAACAGTCCCACACGCACTGACTCTCACTGGGTTACAGTCCCACACTGACTGTCACTGGGGTACAGTCTCACACACACTGACTCTCACAGGGTATAGTCCCACAGATACTGACTCTCACTGGGGTACGGGTCCCACACACACACTGACTCTCACTGGGGTACGGGTCCCACACACACTGACTCTCACTGGGGTACAGTCCCACACACGCTGACTCTCACAAGGGTACCGTTCCCACACACACTGACTCTCACTGGGGTATGGGTTCCACACACACTGACTCTCACAGGGGTTCGGGTCCCACACACACTAACTCTCACTGGGGTACGGGTCCCACACACACTGACTCTCACTGGGGTACAGTCCCACACACACTGACACTCACTGGGGTACGGGTCCCGCACACACTGACTCTCACTGGGGTACGGGTCCCACACACACTGACTCTCACTGGGGTACGGGTCCCACGCACACTGACTCTCACAGGGGTACCGTTCCCACATACATTGACTCTGACTGGGGTACGGGTCCCACACACACTGACACTCAGTGGGGTACGGGTCATACGCACACTGACTCTCACTGTGTTAGGGTCACACACACACACACTGACTCTCACTGGGATACGGGTCCCACACACACTGACTCTCACTGGGGTACAGTCCCACACACACTGACTCACACTGGGGTACGGATCCCACACACAGAGACTCTCACTGGGGTACAGTCCCACACACACTGACTCTCACTGGGGTACGGGTCCCACACACACTGACTCTCAATGGGGTACAATCCCACACACACACTGACTCTCACTGGGGTACAGTTCCACACACACTGACTCTCACTGGGGCATGTGTCCCACACACACTGACTCTCACTGGGGTACAGACACACATACACTGACTCTCACTGGGGTACAGTCCCACACACACTGACTGTCACTGGGGTATGGGTCCCACACACACTGACTCTCACTGGGGTACGGGTCCCACACACAATGACTCTCACTGGGGTACGGGTCCCACACACACTGACTCTCACTGGGGTACGGGTCCCACACACACTGACTCTCACTGGGGTACAGTCCCACACACACTGATTCGCACTGGGGTACGGGTCCCACACACATTGACTCTCACTGGGGTACAGACCTCCATACACTGACTCTCACTGGGGTACAGTCCCACACACACTGACTGTCACTGGGGTATGGGTCCGACACACACGGACTCTCACTGGGGTACGGGTCCCAGACACAATGACTCTCACTGGGGTACGGGTCCCACACACACTGACTCTCACTGGGGTACGGGTCCCACACACACTGACTCTCACTGGGGTACGGGTCCCACAGACACTGAATCTCACTGGGGTACATTTCCACACACACTGACTCTCACTGGGGTATGGGTCCCTGACACACTGACTCTCACTGGGGTACGGGTCCCACACGCACTGACTCTCACTGGGGTACAGTTCCACACACACTGACTCTCACTGGGGTACGGGTCCCACACACACTGACTCGCACTGGGGTACAGTCCCACACACCCTGACTCTCACTAGGGTACAGTCGCCAACACATTGACTCTCACTGGGGTACAGGTCTCACACACACTGACTCTCATTGGGTACGGGTCCCACACACATTGACTCTCACTGGGGTACGGGTCCCACACACACTGACTCTCACTGGGGTACGGGTTCCACACACACTGACTCTCACTGGGGTACGGGTCCCACACACAAAGTGACTCTCACTGGGGTACGGGTCCCACACACACTGACGCTCACTGGGGTATGGGTCCCACACACACTGACTCTCACTGGGGTACGGGTCCCACACACACTGACTCTCACTGGGGTACGGTCCCACACACACTGACTCTCACTGGGGTACAGTCCCACACACACTGTCTCTCACTGGGGTACGGGTCCCACATACAATGACTCTCACTGGGATACGGGTCCCACACACACTGACTCTCACTGGGGTACAGTCCCACACACACTGACTCTCACTGGGGTACGGGTCCCACACACACTGACTCTCACTGGGGTACGGGTCCCACACACACTGACTCTCACTGGGGTACGGGTCCCACACACACTGACTGTCACTGGGGTACGGGTCCCACACACACTGACTCTCACTGGGGTACAGTCCCACACACACTGACTCTCCCAGAGGTACAGTACCACACACACTGACTCTCACTGGGGTACGGGTCCCACACACGCTGACTCTCACTGGGGTACAGTCCCACACACACTGACTCTCACTGGGGTACAGTCCCACACACACTGAGTCTCACTGGGGTACGGGTCCCACACACACTGACTCTCACTAGGGTACGGGTCCCACACACACTGACTCTCACTGGGGTACGGGTCCCACACACACACTGACTCTCACTGGGGTACGGGTCCCACACACACTGACTGTCACTGGGGTACGTGTCCCACACACACAGACTCTCACTGGGGTACGGGTCACACACACACTGACTCACACTGGGGTACGGGTCCCACACACACTGACTCTCAATGGGGTACGGGTCCCACACACACTGACTCTCACTGGGGTACTGTTCCACACACACTGACTCTCACAGGGGTACGGTCCCACACACACTGACTCTCACTGGGGTACAGTCCCACACACACTGACTCTCACTGGGGTACGGGTCACATACACACACTGAATCTCTCTGGGGTACGGGTCCCACACACACTGACTCTCACTGGGGTATGGGTCCCACACACACTGACTCTCACTGGGGTACGGGTCCCACACACACACTGACTCTCACTGGGGTACGGGTCCCACACACACTGACTCTCACTGGGGTACAGTCCCACACATACACTGATACTCACGGGTGTAGGGTCCCACACACACTGACCCTCACTGGGGTACGGGTCCCACACACACTGACTCTCACTGGGGTACGGATCCCACACACACTGACTCTCACTGGGGTACAGTCCCACACACACTGACTCTCACTGGGGTACGGGTCCCACACACACTGACTCTCACTGGGGTACGGGTCCCACACACACACTGACTCTCACAGGGGTACAGGTCCCACACACACTGACTCTCACTGGGGTACAGGTCCCACACACACTGACTGTCACTGGGGTACGTGTCACACACACACAGACTCTCACTGGGGTACGGGTCACACACACACTGACTCACACTGGGGTACGGGTCCCACACACACTGACTCTCACTGGGATACGGGTACCACACACACTGACTCACACTGGGGTACGGGTCCCACACACACTGACTCTCACTGGGGTACAGTCCCACACACACTGACTCTCACTGGGGTACGGGTCCCACACACACTGACTCTCACTGGGTTACGGGAACACACACTGACTCTCACTGGGGTACGGGTCCCACACACACTGACTCTCACTGGGATACGGGTACCACACACACTGACTCACACTGGGGTACGGGTCCCACACACACTGACTCTCACTGGGGTACAGTCCCACACACACTGACTCTCACTGGGGTAGAGTCCCACACACACTGACTCTCACTGGGGTACGGGTCCCACACACACTGACTCTCACTGGGGTACGGGTCCCACACACACTGACTCTCACTGGGGTACGGGTCCCACACACACTGACTCTCACTGGGGTACGGGTGCCACACACACACTGACTCTCACTGGGGTACGGGTCCCACACACACTGACTCTCACTGGGGTACTGTCCCACACACACACTGATACTCACGGGTGTAGGGTCCCACACACACTGACCCTCACTGGGATACGGGTCCCACACACACTGACTCTCACTGGGGTACAGTCCCACACACACTGACTCTCACTGGGGTACGGGTCATACACACACTGACTCTCACTGGGGCACGGGTCCCACACACACTGACTCTCACTGGGGTACGGGTCCCACACACACTGACTCTCACTGGGGTACGGGTGCCACACACACACTGACTCTCACTGGGGTACGGGTCCCACACACACTGACTCTCAATGGGGTACTGTCCCACACACACACTGATACTCACGGGTGTAGGGTCCCACACACACTGACCCTCACTGGGGTACGGGTCCCACACACACTGACTCTCACTGGGGTACGGGTCCCACACACACTGACTCTCACTGGGGTACGGGTCCCACACACACTGACTCTCACTGGGGTACAGGTCCCACACACACTGACTGTCACTGGGGTACGTGTCACACACACACAGACTCTCACTGGGGTACGGGTCACACACACACTGACACACACTGGGGTACGGGTCCCACACACACTGACTCTCACTGGGGTACGGGTCCCACACACACACTGACTCTCACTGGGGTACGGGTCCCACACACACTGACTCTCACTGGGGTACAGTCCCACACACACACTGATACTCACGGGTGTAGGGTCCCACACACACTGACCCTCACTGGGGTACGGGTCCCACACACACTGACTCTCACTGGGGTACGGGTCCCACACACACTGACTCTCACTGGGGTACAGTCCCACACACACTGACTCTCACTGGGGTACGGGTCCCACACACACTGACTCTCACTGGGGTACGGGTCCCACACACACACTGACTCTCACAGGGGTACAGGTCCCACACACACTGACTCTCACTGGGGTACAGGTCCCACACACACTGACTGTCACTGGGGTACGTGTCACACACACACAGACTCTCACTGGGGTACGGGTCACACACACACTGACTCACACTGGGGTACGGGTCCCACACACACTGACTCTCACTGGGATACGGGTACCACACACACTGACTCACACTGGGGTACGGGTCCCACACACACTGACTCTCACTGGGGTACGGGTCCCACACACACTGACTCTCACTGGGTTACGGGAACACACACTGACTCTCACTGGGGTACGGGTCCCACACGCACTGACACTCACTGGGGAACGGGTCCCACACACACTGACTCTCACTGGGATACGGGTCCCACACACACTGACTCTCACTGGGGTACAGTCCCACACACACTGACTCTCACTGGGGTACGGGTCCCACACACACTGACTCTCACTGGGGTACGGGTCCCACACACACTGACTCTCACTGGGGTACGGGTCCCACACACACTGACTCTCACTGGGGTACGGGTGCCACACACACACTGACTCTCACTGGGGTACGGGTCCCACACACACTGACTCTCACTGGGGTACTGTCCCACACACACACTGATACTCACGGGTGTAGGGTCCCACACACACTGACCCTCACTGGGATACGGGTCCCACACACACTGACTCTCACTGGGGTACAGTCCCACACACACTGACTCTCACTGGGGTACAGGTCCCACACACACTGACTCTCACTGGGGTACGGGTCCCACACACACTGACTCTCACTGGGGTACGGGTCCCACACACACTGACTCTCACTGGGGTACGGGTCCCACACACACTGACTCTCACTGGGGTACTGTCCCACACACACACTGATACTCACGGGTGTAGGGTCCCACACACACTGACCCTCACTGGGGTACGGGTCCCACACACACTGACTCTCACTGGGGTACTGTCCCACACACACACTGATACTCACGGGTGTAGGGTCCCACACACACTGACCCTCACTGGGGTACGGGTCCCACACACACTGACTCTCACTGGGGTACGGGTCCCACACACACTGACTCTCACTGGGGTACGGGTCCCACACACACACTGACTCTCACAGGGGTACAGGTCCCACACACACTGACTCTCACTGGGGTACAGGTCCCACACACACTGACTGTCACTGGGGTACGTGTCACACACACACAGACTCTCACTGGGGTACGGGTCACACACACACTGACACACACTGGGGTACGGGTCCCACACACACTGACTCTCACTGGGGTACGGGTCCCACACACACACTGACTCTCACTGGGGTACGGGTCCCACACACACTGACTCTCACTGGGGTACAGTCCCACACACACACTGATACTCACGGGTGTAGGGTCCCACACACACTGACCCTCACTGGGGTACGGGTCCCACACACACTGACTCTCACTGGGGTACGGGTCCCACACACACTGACTCTCACTGGGGTACAGTCCCACACACACTGACTCTCACTGGGGTACGGGTCCCACACACCCGGACTCTCACTGGGGTACGGGTGCCACACACACTGACTGTCACTGGGGTACGGGTCCCACACACACTGACTCTCACTGGGGTACAGTCCCACACACACTGACTCTCCCAGAGGTACAGTCCCACACACACTGACTCTCACTGGGGTACGGGTCCCACACACACTGACTCTCACTGGGGTACAGTCCCACACACACTGACTCTCACTGGGGTACAGTCCCACACACACTGACTCTCACTGGGGTACGGGTCCCACACACACTGACTCTCACTGGGGTACGGGTCCCACACACACGCTGACTCTCACAGGGGTACAGGTCGCACACACACTGACTCTCACTGGGGTACAGGTCCCACACACACTGACTGTCACTGGGGTACGTGTCCCACACACACAGACTCTCACTGGGGCACGGGTCACACACACACTGACTCACACTGGGGTACGGGTCCCACACACACTGACTCACACTGGGGTACGGGTCCCACACACACTGACTCTCACTGGGGTACGGGTCCCACACACACTGACTCTCACTGGGGTACAGTCCCACACACACACTGATACTCAAGGGTGTAGGGTCCCACACACACTGACCCTCACTGGGGTACGGGTCCCACACACACTGACTCTCACTGGGGTACGGGTCCCACACACACTGACTCTCACTGGGGTACAGTCCCACACACACTGACTCTCACTGGGGTACGGGTCCCACACACACTGACTCTCACTGGGGTACGGGTCCCACACACACTGACTCTCACAGGGGTACAGGTCCCACACACACTGACTGTCACTGGGGTACGTGTCACACACACACAGACTCTCACTGGGGCACGGGTCACACACACACTGACTCACACTGGGGTACGGGTCCCACACACACTGACTCTCACTGGGGTACCGGTCCCACACTCACTGACTCTCACTGGGATACGGGTACCACACACACTGACTCACACTGGGGTACGGGTCCCACACACACTGACTCTCACTGGGGTACAGTCCCACACACACTGACTCTCACTGGGGTACGGGTCCCACACACACTGACTCTCACTGGGTTACGGGAACACACACTGACTCTCACTGGGGTACGGGTCCCACACACACTGACTCTCACTGGGGTACAGTCCCACACACACACTGATACTCACGGGTGTAGGGTCCCACACACACTGACCCTCACTGGGGTACGGGTCCCACACACACTGACTCTCACTGGGGTACGGGTCCCACACACACTGACTCTCACTGGGGTACAGTCCCACACACACTGACTCTCACTGGGGTACGGGTCCCACACACACTGACTCTCACTGGGGTACGGGTCCCACACACACACTGACTCTCACAGGGGTACAGGTCCCACACACACTGACTCTCACTGGGGTACAGGTCCCACACACACTGACTGTCACTGGGGTACGTGTCACACACACACAGACTCTCACTGGGGTACGGGTCACACACACACTGACTCACACTGGGGTATGGGTCCCACACACACTGACTCTCACTGGGTTACGGGAACACACACTGACTCTCACTGGGGTACGGGTCCCACACGCACTGACACTCACTGGGGAACGGGTCCCACACACACTGACTCTCACTGGGATACGGGTCCCACACACACTGACTCTCACTGGGGTACAGTCCCACACACACTGACTCTCACTGGGGTACGGGTCCCACACACACTGACTCTCACTGGGGTACGGGTCCCACACACACTGACTCTCACTGGGGTACGGGTCCCACACACCCTGACTCTCACTGGGGTACGGGTGCCACACACACTGACTGACACTGGGGTACGGGTCCCACACACACTGACTCTCACTGGGGTACAGTCCCACACACTCTGACTCTCCCAGAGGTACAGTCCCACACACACTGACTCTCACTGGGGTACGGGTCCCACACACGCTGACTCTCACTGGGGTACAGTCCCACACACACTGACTCTCACTGGGGTACAGTCCCACACACACTGACTCTCACTGGGGTACGGGTCCCACACACACTGACTCTCACTGGGGTACGGGTCCCACACACACACTGACTCTCACAGGGGTACAGGTCCCACACACACTGACTCTCACTGGGGTACAGGTCCCACACACACTGACTGTCACTGGGGTACGTGTCCCACACACACAGACTCTCACTGGGGCACGGGTCACACACACACTGACTCACACTGGGGTACGGGTCCCACACACACTGACTCACACTGGGGTACGGGTCCCACACACACTGACTCTCACTGGGGTACGGGTCCCACACACACTGACTCTCACTGGGGTACAGTCCCACACACACACTGATACTCAAGGGTGTAGGGTCCCACACACACTGACCCTCACTGGGGTACGGGTCCCACACACACTGACTCTCACTGGGGAACGGGTCCCACACACACTGACTCTCACTGGGGTACAGTCCCACACACACTGACTCTCACTGGGGTACGGGTCCCACACACACTGACTCTCACAGGGGTACAGGTCCCACACACACTGACTGTCACTGGGGTACGTCTCACACACACACAGACTCTCACTGGGGTACGGGTCACACACACACTGACTCACACTGGGGTACGGGTCCCACACACACTGACTCTCACTGGGGTACGGGTCCCACACTCACTGACTCTCACTGGGATACGGGTACCACACACACTGACTCACACTGGGGTACGGGTCCCACACACACTGACTCTCACAGGGGTACAGGTCCCACACACACTGACTCTCACTGGGGTACAGGTCCCACACACACTGACTGTCACTGGGGTACGTGTCACACACACACAGACTCTCACTGGGGTACGGGTCACACACACACTGACTCACACTGGGGTATGGGTCCCACACACACTGACTCTCACTGGGTTACGGGAACACACACTGACTCTCACTGGGGTACGGGTCCCACACGCACTGACACTCACTGGGGAACGGGTCCCACACACACTGACTCTCACTGGGATACGGGTCCCACACACACTGACTCTCACTGGGGTACAGTCCCACACACACTGACTCTCACTGGGGTACGGGTCCCACACACACTGACTCTCACTGGGGTACGGGTCCCACACACACTGACTCTCACTGGGGTACGGGTCCCACACACCCTGACTCTCACTGGGGTACGGGTGCCACACACACTGACTGACACTGGGGTACGGGTCCCACACACACTGACTCTCACTGGGGTACAGTCCCACACACTCTGACTCTCCCAGAGGTACAGTCCCACACACACTGACTCTCACTGGGGTACGGGTCCCACACACGCTGACTCTCACTGGGGTACAGTCCCACACACACTGACTCTCACTGGGGTACAGTCCCACACACACTGACTCTCACTGGGGTACGGGTCCCACACACACTGACTCTCACTGGGGTACGGGTCCCACACACACACTGACTCTCACAGGGGTACAGGTCCCACACACACTGACTCTCACTGGGGTACAGGTCCCACACACACTGACTGTCACTGGGGTACGTGTCCCACACACACAGACTCTCACTGGGGCACGGGTCACACACACACTGACTCACACTGGGGTACGGGTCCCACACACACTGACTCACACTGGGGTACGGGTCCCACACACACTGACTCTCACTGGGGTACGGGTCCCACACACACTGACTCTCACTGGGGTACAGTCCCACACACACACTGATACTCAAGGGTGTAGGGTCCCACACACACTGACCCTCACTGGGGTACGGGTCCCACACACACTGACTCTCACTGGGGAACGGGTCCCACACACACTGACTCTCACTGGGGTACAGTCCCACACACACTGACTCTCACTGGGGTACGGGTCCCACACACACTGACTCTCACAGGGGTACAGGTCCCACACACACTGACTGTCACTGGGGTACGTCTCACACACACACAGACTCTCACTGGGGTACGGGTCACACACACACTGACTCACACTGGGGTACGGGTCCCACACACACTGACTCTCACTGGGGTACGGGTCCCACACACACTGACTCTCACTGGTGTACGGGTCCCACACACACTGACTCTCACTGGGGTACGGGTCCCACACACACACTGACTCTCACAGGGGTACAGGTCCCACACACACTGACTCTCACTGGGGTACAGGTCCCACACACATTGACTGTCACTGGGGTACGTGTCACACACACACAGACTCTCACTGGGGTACGGGTCACACACACACTGACTCACACTGGGGTACGGGTCCCACACACACTGACTCTCACTGGGATACGGGTACCACACACACTGACTCACACTGGGGTACGGGTCCCACACACACTGACTCTCACTGGGGTACAGTCCCACACACACTGACTCTCACTGGGGTACGGGTCCCACACACACTGACTCTCACTGGGTTACGGGAACACACACTGACTCTCACTGGGGTACGGGTCCCACACGCACTGACACTCACTGGGGAACGGGTCCCACACACACTGACTCTCACTGGGATACGGGTCCCACACACACTGACTCTCACTGGGGTACAGTCCCACACACACTGACTCTCACTGGGGTACGGGTCCCACACACACTGACTCTCACTGGGGTACAGTCCCACACACACACAGACTCTCACTGGGGTACGGGTCCCACACACACTGACTCTCACTGGGGTACGGGTCCCACACACACTGACTCTCATTGGGGTACGGGTCCCACACACACTGACTCTCACTGGGGTACGGGTGCCACACACACTGACTCTCCCAGAGGTACAGTCCCACACACACTGACTCTCACTGGGGTACGGGTCCCACACACGCTGACTCTCACTGGGGTACAGTCCCATACACACTGACTCTCACTGGGGTACGGGTCCCACACACACTGACTCTCACTGGTGTACGGGTCCCACACACACACTGACTCTCACTGGGGTACGGGTCCCACACACACTGACTCTCATTGGGGTACGGGTCCCACACACACTGACTCTCACTGGGGTACGGGTGCCACACACACTGACTCTCCCAGAGGTACAGTCCCACACACACTGACTCTCACTGGGGTACGGGTCCCACACACGCTGACTCTCACTGGGGTACAGTCCCACACACACTGACTCTCACTGGGGTACGGGTCCCACACACACTGACTCTCACTGGGGTACGGGTCCCACACACACACTGACTCTCACAGGGGTACGGGTCCCACACACACTGACTCTCACTGGGGTACAGGTCCCACACACACTGACTGTCACTGGGGTACGTGTCCCACACACACAGACTCTCACTGGGGTACGGGTCACACACACACTGACTCACACTGGGGTACGGGTCCCACACACACTGACTCACACTGGGGTACGGGTCCCACACACACTGACTCTCACTGGGGTACGGGTCCCACACACACTGACTCTCACTGGGGTACTGTTCCACACACACTGACTCTCACTGGGGTACGGTCCCACACACACTGACTCTCACTGGGGTACAGTCCCACACACACTGACTCTCACTGGGGTACGGGTCACATACACACACTGAATCTCTCTGGGGTACGGGTCCCACACACACTGACTCTCACTGGGGTATGGGTCCCACACACACTGACTCTCACTGGGGTACGGGTCCCACACACACACTGACTCTCACTGGGGTACGGGTCCCACACACACTGACTCTCACTGGGGTACAGTCCCACACACACACTGATACTCAAGGGTGTAGGGTCCCACACACACTGACCCTCACTGGGGTACGGGTCCCACACACACTGACTCTCACTGGGGTATGGGTCCCACACACACTGACTCTCACTGGGGTACAGTCCCACACACACTGACTCTCACTGGGGTACGGGTCCCACACACACTGACTCTCACTGGGGTACGGGTCCCACACACACACTGACTCTCACAGGGGTACAGGTCCCACACACACTGATTCTCACAGGGGTACAGGTCCCACACACACTGACTGTTACTGGGGTACGTGTCACACACACACAGACTCTCACTGGGGTACGGGTCACACACACACTGACTCACACTGGGGTACGGGTCCCACACACACTGACTCTCACTGGGGTACGGGTCCCACACACACTGACTCTCACTGGGATACGGGTACCACACACACTGACTCACACTGGGGTACGGGTCCCACACACACTGACTCTCACTGGGGTACAGTCCCACACACACTGACTCTCACTGGGGTACGGGTCCCACACACACTGACTCTCACTGGGGTACGGGTCCCACACACACTGACTCACACTGGGGTACGGGTCCCACACACACTGACTCTCACTGGGGTACGGGTCCCACACACACTGACTGTCACTGAGGTACGTGACCCACACACACACTGACTCTCACTGGGGTATGGGTCCCACACACACTGACTCTCACTGGGGTACAGTCTCACACACACTGACTCTCACTGGGGTACAGTCCGACACACACTGACTCTCACTGGGGTACAGTCCCATACACACTGACTCTCACTGGGGTACAGTCCCACACACACTGACTCTCACTGGGGTACGGGTCCCACACACACTGACTCTCACTGGGGTACGGGTCCCACACACACACTGACTCTCACAGGGGTACAGGTCCCACACACACTGACTCTCACTGGGGTACAGGTCCCACACACACTGACTGTCACTGGGGTACGTGTCCCACACACACAGACTCTCACTGGGGTACGGGTCACACACACACTGACTCACACTGGGGTACGGGTCCCACACACACTGACTCACACTGGGGTACGGGTCCCACACACACTGACTCTCACTGGGGTACGGGTCCCACACACACTGACTCTCACTGGGGTACTGTTCCACACACACTGACTCTCACTGGGGTACGGTCCCACACACACTGACTCTCACTGGGGTACAGTCCCACACACACTGACTCTCACTGGGGTACGGGTCACATACACACACTGAATCTCTCTGGGGTACGGGTCCCACACACACTGACTCTCACTGGGGTATGGGTCCCACACACACTGACTCTCACTGGGGTACGGGTCCCACACACACACTGACTCTCACTGGGGTACGGGTCCCACACACACTGACTCTCACTGGGGTACAGTCCCACACACACACTGATACTCAAGGGTGTAGGGTCCCACACACACTGACCCTCACTGGGGTACGGGTCCCACACACACTGACTCTCACTGGGGTATGGGTCCCACACACACTGACTCTCACTGGGGTACAGTCCCACACACACTGACTCTCACTGGGGTACGGGTCCCACACACACTGACTCTCACTGGGGTACGGGTCCCACACACACACTGACTCTCACAGGGGTACAGGTCCCACACACACTGATTCTCACAGGGGTACAGGTCCCACACACACTGACTGTCACTGGGGTACGTGTCACACACACACAGACTCTCACTGGGGTACGGGTCACACACACACTGACTCACACTGGGGTACGGGTCCCACACACACTGACTCTCACTGGGGTACGGGTCCCACACACACTGACTCTCACTGGGATACGGGTACCACACACACTGACTCACACTGGGGTACGGGTCCCACACACACTGACTCTCACTGGGGTACAGTCCCACACACACTGACTCTCACTGGGGTACGGGTCCCACACACACTGACTCTCACTGGGTTACGGGAACACACACTGACTCTCACTGGGGTACGGGTCCCACACACACTGACTCTCACTGGGGTACGGGTCCCACACACACTGACTCACACTGGGGTACGAGTCCCACACACACTGACTCTCACTGGGGTACGGGTCCCACACACACTGACTGTCACTGAGGTACGTGACCCACACACACACTGACTCTCACTGGGGTATGGGTCCCACACACACTGACTCTCACTGGGGTACAGTCTCACACACACTGACTCTCACTGGGGTACAGTCCGACACACACTGACTCTCACTGGGGTACGGGTCACATACACACACTGAATCTCTCTGGGGTACGGGTCCCACACACACTGACTCACACTTGGGTACGGGTCCCACACACACACTGACTCTCACTGGGTTACGGGTCCCACACTCACTGACTCTCACTGGGGTACGGGTCCCACACACACTGACTCTCACTGGGGTACGGGTCCCACACACACTGACTCTCACTGGGGTACAGTCCCACACACACACTGACTCTCACTGGGGTATGGGTCCCACACACACGGTCTCTCACTGGGGTACGGGTCCCACACACACAGTGACTCTCACTGGGGTACGGGTCACATACACACTGACTCTCACTGGGGTAAGGGTCCCACACACACTGACTCTCACTGGGGTATGGGTCCCACACACACTGACTCTCACTGGGGTACGGGTCCCACACACACACTGACTCTCACTGGGGTACGGGTCCCACACACACTGACTCTCACTGGGGTACGGGTCCCACACACACTGACACTCACTGGGGTACGGGTCCCACACACACTGACACTCACTGGGGTACGGGTCCCACACACACTGACTCTCACTGGGGTACGGGTCACATACACACTGACTCTCACTGGGGTACGGGTCCCACACGCACAGTGACTCTCACTGGGGTACGGGTCACATACACACTGACTCTCACTGGGGTACAGTCCCACACACACTGACTCTCACTGGGGTACGGGACCCACACACACTGACTCTCACTGGGGTACAGTCCCACACACACTGACTCTCACTGGGGTACGGGACCCACACACACTGACTCTCACTGGGGTACAGTCCCACAGACACTGACTCTCACTGGGATACAGTTCCACACGCACTGACTCTCACTGGGGTGCGGGTCCCACACACACTGACTCTCACTGGGGTACAGTCCCACACACACTGACTCTCACTGGGGTACGGGTCCCACACATACTGACTCTCAATGGGGTACAGTCCCACACACACGGTCTCTCACTGGGGTACAGTCCCACACACACACTGACTCTCACTGGGGTACAGGTCCCACACACACTGACTCTCACTGGGGTACGGGTCCCACACACACTGACTCTCACTGGGGTACGGGTCCCACACACACTGACTCTCACTCGGGTACGGGTCCCACACACACTGACTCTCACTGGGGTAAGGGTCCCACACACACTGACTCTCACTGGGGTACGGGTCCCACACACACTGACTCTCACTGGGGTACGGGTCCCACACACACTGACTCTCACTGGGGTACAGTTCCACACACACTGACTCTCACTGGGGTAAGGGTCCCACACACACTGACTCTCACTGGGGTACAGTCCCACACACACTGACTCTCACTGGGGTACAGTCCCACACACACTGACAGTCACTGGGGTACGGGTCCCACACACATTGACTCTCACTGGGGTCCAGTCTCACACACACTGACTCTCACTGGGGTACAGTCCCACACACACTGACTCTCACTGGGGTACAGTCCCACACACACTGACTCTCACTGGGGTACGGGTCACATACACTGACTCTCACTGGGGTACAGTCCCACACACACTGACTCTCACTGGGGTACGGGTACCACACACACTGACTCTCACTGGGGTACGGGTCCCACACACACTGACTCTCACTGGGGTACAGTCCCACAAACACTGACTCTCACTGGGGTACAGTCCCACACGCACTGACTCTCACTGGGGTACAGTCCCACAAACACTGACTCTCACTGGGGTACAGTCCCACACACACTGACTCTCACTGGGGTACAGTCCCACACACACTGACTCTCACTGGGATACAGTTCCACACACACTGACTCTCACTGGGGTACGGGTACCACACACACTGACTCTCACTGGGGTACGGGTCCCACACACACTGACTCTCACTGGGGTACAGTCCCACACACACTGACTCTCACTGGGGTACGGGTCCCACTCACACTGACTCTCACTGGGGTACGGGTCCCACATACACACTGACTCTCACTGGGGTACAGTACCACACACACTGACTCTCACTGGGGTACAGTCCCACAAACACTGACTCTCACTGGGGTACAGTCCCACACACACTGACTCTCAATGGGGTACAGTCCCACAAACACTGACTCTCACTGGGGTACAGTCCCACACACACTGACTCTCACTGGGGTACAGTCCCACACACACTGACTCTCACTGGGGTACGGGTACCACACACACTGACTCTCACTGGGGTACGGGTCCCACACACACTGACTCTCACTGGGGTACGGGTCCCACACACACTGACTCTCACTGGGGTACGGGTCACATACACACGTTATGAGGGAGTTGGTGCGGACTGAGGTTTACTGAGGATAGTAAGCCCCCCCCCGGCCCCAATTCCGATACTTTCCCTTCCCTCTCCGTTCATCCACTGACCTCTTTGACCCCTGTCACGGAGTAGGCGTGACCTTTGACCAGCTTCTTAAAGGTCACAGCTTCCATGTCGAAGGCGCTGGAAATCTGGAACAGAGGGGGAAGAATCAATCAGAGTGGGAAGATAAACCATCCGGAGAGTTCTCTGGGACAGGGCGAGGGTGGGGGGGGAGGGGTGAGTGAGAGGGGGGATGGAGAGGGAGAGGGGCGAGGGGGTAGTGCGGGCGGTGTGTTAGGGGGTTCGGGTCGTGCGGAATTTTGAACCCGGCTCGGGCTGTGCGGGGATTTGAACCGGGTTCGGGCTGTGCCGGGGTTTGAACCGGGTTCGGGCTGTGCCGGGGTTTGAACCGGGTTCGGGCTGTGCCGGGGTTTGAACCGGGTTCGGTCTGTGCTGGGGTTTGAACCGGGTTCGGGCTGTGCCGGGGTTTGAACCGGGTTCGGGCTGTGCCGGGGGTTTGAACCGGGTTCGGGCTGTGCGGGGATTTGAACCGGGTTCGGGCTGTGCCGGGGTTTGAACCGGGTTCGGGCTGTGCCGGGGTTTGAACAGGGTTCGGGCTGTGCTGTGGTTTGAACCGGGCTCGGGCTGTGCCGGGGTTTGGACCGAGTTCGGGCTGTGCCGGGGTTTGAACCGGGTTCGGGCTGTGCCGGGGTTTGAACCGGGTTCGCGCTGTGCCGGGGGTTTGAACCCAGCTCGGGCTGTGCGGGGATTTGAACCGGGTTCGGGCTGTGCCGGGGTTTGACCCGGGTCCGGGCTGTGCCAGGGTTTGAACCGGGTTCGGGCTGTGCCGGGGTTTGAACCGGGTTCGGGCTGTGCCGGGGTTTGAACTGGGTTCGGGCTGTGCCAGGGTGTTCAGGCTGTGCCGGGGTTTGAACAGGGTTCAGGCTGTGCTGTGGTTTGAACCGGGCTCAGGCTGTGCCGGGGTTTGGACCGAGTTCGGGCTGTGCCGGGGTTTGAACCGGGTTCGGGCTGTGCTGGGGTTTGAACCGGGTTCGGGCTGTGCCGCGGTTTGAACTGGGTTCGGGCAGTGCCGGGTGTTTGAACCGGGTTCGGGCTGTGCTGGGGGTTTGAACCGGGTTCTAGCTGTGCCGGGGTTTGAACCGGGTTCGGGCTGTGCCGGGGTTTGAACCGGGTTCGGGCTGTGCCGGGGTTTGAACCAGGTTCGGGCTGTGCCGGGGTTTGAACCAGGTTCGGGCTGTGCTGGGGGGTTCGGGCTGTGCTGGGATTTGAACCGGGTTCAGGCTGTGCCGGGGTTTGAACCGGGTTCGCGCTGTGCCGGGGGTTTGAACCCGGCTCGGGCTGTGCGGGGATTTGAACCAGGTTCGGGCTGTGCCGGGGTTTGAACCGGGTTCGGACTGCGCCGGGGTTTGAAATGGGCTCAGTCTGTGCGGGGGTTTGAACCGGGTTCGGGCTGTGCCGGGGTTTGAACCGGGTTCGGGCTGTGCCGGGGGGTTCAGGCTGTGCCGGGGTTTGAACCGGGTTTGGGCTGTGCTGGGGTTTGAACCGGGTTCGGGCTGTGCCAGGGTTTGAACCGGGTTTGGGCTGTGCCGGGGTTTGAACTGGGTTCGGGCTGTGCCGGGGTGTTCAGGCTGTGCCGGAGTTTGAACCGGGTTTGGGCTGTGCCGGGGGGTTCAGGCTGTGCCGGGGTTTGAACAGGGTTTGGGCTGTGCTGTGGTTTGAACCGGGCTCGGGCTGTGCCGGGGTTTGGACTGAGTTCGGGCTGTGCCGGGGTTTGAACCGGGCCCGGGCTGTGCCGGGGTTTGAACCGGGTTTGGGCTGTGCCGGTGGGTTCGGGCAGTGCCGGGGTTTGAACTGGCTTCGGGCTGTGCCGGGGTTTGAACCGGGTTCTGGCTGTGCCGCTGTTTGAACCGGGCTCGGGCTGTGCCGGGGTTTGAACCGGGTTCGGGCTGTGCCAGCGTTTGAACCGGGTTCGGGCTGTGCCGGGGTTTGAACCGGGTTTGGGCTGTGCCAGGGTTTGAACCGGGTTCGGGCTGTGCCGGGGTTTGAACCGGGTTCGGGCTGTGCCGGGGGTTTTGGGCTGTGCCGGGGTTTGAACCGGGTTCGGGCTGTGCTGGGGGTTTTGGGCTGTGCCGGGATTTGAACCGGGTTCGGGCTGTGCCGGGGGTTTGAACTGGGTTCGGGCTGTGCCGGGGGGTTTGAACCGGGATCAGGCTATGCCAGGGTTTGAACAAGGTTCGGGCTGTGTTGGGCTTTGAACCAGGTTTGGGCAGTGCTGGGGGGTTCGGGCTGTGCCGGGATTTGCACCGGGTTCGGGTTGTGCCGGAGTTTGAACTGGGTTCGGGCTGTGCCGGGGTTTGAACCGGGTTCGGGCTGTGCCGGGGGGGTTCAGGCTGTGCCGGGGTTTGAACCGGGTTCGGGCTGTGCCGGGGGTTTGAACCGGCTTCGGGCTGTGCCGGGGATTTGAACCGGGTTCGGGCTGTGCCGGGGATTTGAACCGGGCTCGGGCTGTGCCGGGGATTTGAACCGGGCTCGGGCTGTGCGGGGATTTGAACAGGGTTCAGGCTGTGCCGGGGTTTGAACTGGGTTCGGGCTGTGCCAGGGGGTTCAGGATGTGCCGGGGTTTGAACCGGGTTCAGGCTGTGCCGGGATTTGACCGGGTTCGGGCTGTGCCGGGGGTTTGAACCGGGTTCGGGCTGTGCCGGGGTGTGAACCAGGCTCAGGCTGTGCCGGGGTTTGAACCGGGCTCGGGCTGTGCCGGGGTTTGAAACGGGTTTGGGCTGTGCCGAGGGGTTCGGGCAGTGCTGGGGTTTGAACCGGGTTCGGGCTGTGCCGGGGATTTGAACCGGGCTCGGGCTGTGCCGGGGATTTGAACCGGGCTCGGGCTGTGCGGGGATTTGAACAGGGTTCAGGCTGTGCCGGGGTTTGAACTGGGTTCGGGCTGTGCCAGGGGGTTCAGGATGTGCCGGGGTTTGAACCGGGTTCAGGCTGTGCCGGGATTTGACCGGGTTCGGGCTGTGCCGGGGGTTTGAACCGGGTTCGGGCTGTGCCGGGGTGTGAACCAGGCTCAGGCTGTGCCGGGGTTTGAACCGGGCTCGGGCTGTGCCGGGGTTTGAAACGGGTTTGGGCTGTGCCGAGGGGTTCGGGCAGTGCTGGGGTTTGAACCGGGTTCGGGCTGTGCCGGGATTTGAACCGGGCTTGGGCTGTGCCGTGGTTTGAACCGGGCTCGGGCTGTGCCGGGGTTTGAACCGGGTTTGGGCTGTGCCGGGGATTTCGGGCTGTGCCGGGGTTTGAACCGGGCTCGGGCGGTGCCGGGGTTTGAACCGGGTTCGGGCTGTGCCGGGGTTTGAAGCGGGTTCGGGCTGTGCTGGGGTTTGAACCGGGTTTGGGCAGTGCTGGGGTTTGAACCGGGTTTGGGCAGTGCCGGGGTTTGAACCGGGTTTGGGCTGTGCCGGGGTTTGAACCGGGTTTGGGCAGTGCCGGGGTTTGAACCGGGTTGGGCTGTGCGAGGTTTGAACCGGGTTTGGGCAGTGCCGGGGTTTGAACCGGGTTCGGGCTGTGCCAGGGGGTTCGGGCTGTGCCAGGGTTTGAACCGGGCTCGGGCTGTGCCGGGGTTTGAACCGGGTTGGGGCTGTGCCGGGGTTTGAATCAGGTTCGGGCTGTGCCGGGGTTTGAACCGGGTTGGGGCTGTGCCGGGGTTTGAACCGGGTTGGGGCTGTGCCGGGGTTTGAACCGGTTCGGGCTGTGCCGGGGGTTTGAACCGGGTTCAGGCTGTGCCGGGGTTTGAACCGGGTTCGGTCAGTGCCGGGGTTTGAACCGGGTTCGGGCTGTGCCGGTGTTTGAACCGTGTTCAGGCGGTGCGGGGGTTTGAACCGGGTTCGGTCAGTGCCAGGGTTTGAACTGGGTTCGGGCTGTGCCGGGGTTTGAACCGGGTTCGGGCTGTGCCAGGGGTTTCGGGCTGTGCCGGGGTTTGAATCGGGTTCGGGCTGTGCCGGGGTTTGAATCGGGTTCGGTCTGTGCCGGGGTTTGAATCGGGTTCGGGCTGTGCCGGGGTTTGAACCGGGTTGGGGCTGTGCCGGGGTTTGAACCGGGTTGGGGCTGTGCCGGGGTTTGAACCGGGTTCTGCTGTAGTGAGCACTGTGACGGATCAGTCACAATGAGAGACAGACTGAAAGGTGGGCTCAGTTTCTCCACCAGCAGCTCCAGTCCCCACCTCAGCCTCCGCCCCTCCTTACATCAATAGAGCACCCTAGGAGCGAGCCACGTTCCACTGCTTTCTTGATGACGGTGTAGATGTCACGTGGTGCCTTGGACAGTTCATACATCTCAGCCACACCGCCAGTGAAGTCCTCAAATCCCTCGGTGGTACTCCCTCCAGACAAGGCTTCGTACGATCCATTGAGCCTACAGGGAGAGAGGAGAGTCACAGTTACAGCAGAGAACCATTGGCCAGTGATCAGACTTGAGGGGCTGAAGGGCCTTTTGATCATCCATTCATGGGATTTGGAAATCATCAGTGGGCCAGCATTTATTGACTTGGAGGGGAACTTCCAGGTGGTGGTGTTCCCATCTATCTGCTGCCCTTGTCCTTCTAGATGGTAGTGGTCGTGGGTTTGGAAGGTGCTGTCTAAGGAGCCTTGGTGAGTTGCTGCAGTGCATCTTTGTAGATGGTACACACACTGCTGTTACTGTGTGTCGGTGGTGGAGGGAGTGAATGTTTGTGGATGGGGTGCCAATCAGCGGGCTGCTTTGTCCTGGATGGTGTCCAGCTTCTTGAGTGTTGTGGGAGCTGCACTCATCCAGGCAAGTGGGGAGTATTCCATCACACTCCTGACTTGTGCCTTGTAGATGGTGGACAGGCTTTGGGGAGACAGGAGGTGAGTTACTCACTGCAGGATTCCCAGCCTCTGAGCTGCTCTTGTAGCCACAATATTTATATGGCACTGCAGGAACTCACCAAGGCTCCTTAGACAGCACCTTCCAAATCCACAACCACTACCATCTAGAAGGACAAGGGCAGCAGATAGATGGGAACACCACCACCTGGAAGTTCCCCTCCAAGTCACTCACCATCCTGACTTGAAATATATCGCCGTTCCTTCACTGTCGCTGGGTCAAAATCCTGGAACTCCCTCCCTAACAGCACTGTGGGTGTACCTACAACACATGGACTGCAGCGGTTCAAGAAGGCAGCTCACCCCCACCTTCTCAAGGGGCAACTAGGGATGGGCAATAAATGCTGGACCAGCCAGTGACACCCACATCCTGTGAATGTAAAAAAAAAGGCAAGATAAGGACTCATGGAGTTGGGGGTAATATTTTAACGTGGTTGAGGATTCGTTAACAGAAAGCAGAGAGTGGGTATAAATGGGCTTTCCATTGTTTTCTGAGAACTGAGAGGTTAAAACCAAGAGGAAAGTCTGGACAGGCTCTAGAAAAGAGAGAGCTGAGGGCTTGATGGGGATAGCTCGAGGACAATAGCGTAGTGATACTGTTACTGGGTTAGTAATCTCAAGGCACAAATTCATGTCTCAAGATGGGAGTTAAAATCCCACTTGGCAGCTGTGCAGATTGAAATTCAGTTAACTACTAAAGTCTGGTATTAAATGTTTTTCATCACAAGGATCAGTGCTGGGGCCCCAGCTATTTACAATCTGTATTAATGACCTAGATGAAAGAGACAGAGAGTAATGTATCTCCGTTTGCTGGTGATACCAGCTAGGTGGGAAGCTAAGCTGTGAGGAGGACACTGAGAGGCTGCAAAGAGATGTAGACAGGGTAAGTGAGTGGGCAACAAGATTTCAGATGGAGTATAATGTGGGGAAGTGTGACGTTATTGGCCACAATAACAGAAAGGCAGGGTTATTATTGGCAGGGTGGAGGTGAACGGGCTGTGTGCAGGGTAACTCACTTGGCGTAGGCTTTTCTCCAGCAAACGCACTCCAGAATTCATTGTTCTCAGCCGAATGGACAAACACCAGCTCATCGTCCTTGGTGGGCAATCGGTCATCAATCACTACGTCACCCATTCCCCAAACTGCCAGAACTGGCGACAAACAGACAAGGGGTCAGCTCGGAGCTACTTCACTAAGTGGCCAAGCACTGCGCCTCTCAGTGTGACTGAACGGTCAGAGGGTCAGACAGGGGAACGCCCCTCCATCAAGACACTCCGACCCAAACTGCACCTCTCCCTGGACCCAATCCCCCCCCTCCCTCAATCCACCCCCTGGACCCACCCCCCCTCCCTCAATCCACCCCCTGGACCCCCCCCCCATCCTCAATCCACCCCCTGGACCCCCCCCCATCCTCAATCCACCCCCTGGACCCACCCCCTCCCTCAATCCATCCCCTGGACCCCCCCCCTCCCTCAATCCACCCCCTGGCCCCCCCCCCACCCTCAATCCACACCCTGGACCCACCCCCCCTCCCTCAATCCATCCCTGGACCCCCCCCCATCCTCAATCCACCCCTGGACCCACCCCCCTCCCTCAATCCACCCCCTGGACCCACCCCCCCTCCCTCAATCCACCCCCTGGACCCACCCCACCCTCAATCCACCCCTGGACCCACCCCCCACCCTCAATCCACCCCCTGGACCCCCCCCATCCTCAATCCACCCCCTGGTCCCACCCCCCTCCTCAATCCACCCCCTGGCACCCCCCCCACCCCTCAATCCACCCGCTGGACCCACCCCCCCTCCACCCAGACCCATCCCCCGCCGGCGCTCCCTCCCCTGACCCGCTGTCAGGGACACTTTCCCATCACAGAAGTTGGTTTATCCTCAAAGACAACACACCTTCCGGAAGAATCCTGTGTTTTGAATGGACGGAGCCTGATTTGCCAGCTCCTCATCCCCAGCTGGACATCCACCCTCCTACCACAGGAACTGGAGATTTAAATGTCTGGCCACAACCCCAGGGGATGACACATTGCGGCCGGGCTGTAAAACCCTGGCCACTGCCCCTCGAGGGGTTAACGCAGGAACTTGGGAAGCTATTCCTGGAGCAGAGAGATCCATTTCCATGGGAAGGTGATTCAGTAGCTGCGAAGAAACTAGAAACGTGTGGTACTGGGCGTGGGGGGGGGGGGGGGGGACCATGTATAAAGGCGCCCACGAGGCTTCTTTCTGGCTCTCACAACCAGACCAGACCTGGAAAACTGTGTCAGAGTTGGTTCTGGTCTTACTTTGAGGAGAGGAGACCAACTGCTTGAGAAGCAAGACAGCAGCCGTTTCCCAGCTGGGAGCCAGTCGACAGCCGGATGTGAATGTGAGCTGCTCGACAACGCAGGAATTGGGGACCCACAGGCGGCCCTCGAGTCTGCCTGAAAAGCAGTGCGAGTGTTTCACACATCAGCACTGAGACCAACTGTGTAACCCTGACCCTGACCCAGACCCAGACCCTGACACAGACCCAGACACAGACCCCAGACACAGACCCAGAAACAGACCCATACACAGACACAGACACAGACCCAGACACAGACCCAGACACAGACCCAGACACAGACACAGACCCAGACACAGACACAGACCCAGACCCAGACACAGACACAGACACAGACCCAGACCCAGACACAGACACAGACCCTGACACAGACCCAGACCCCACCTTCACGAGCTGCACCATCTAGCCATTCCCTTGAACCATTGACTTTAACCTTGGCCTGGGTCCTTGATTTTATTGATATATCTTGGGGTGTTTGTGTTTGTGTGTGTGCGTGTTTGTGTGTGTGCGTGTGCATGTGTGTTTGTGTGTGTGCATGTTTGTGTGTGTACGTGTTTGTGTGTGTGCATGTGTGTGCGTGCTTGTGCGTGTTTGGTGTGTGTGCGTGTTTGTGTGTGTGCGTGTTTGTGGTGTGCGTGTTTGTGTGTGTGCGTGTTTGTGGTGTGCGTGTTTGTGTGTGTGCGTGTTTGTGTGTGTGCATGTTTGTGTGTGTGCATGTTTGTGTGTGCATGTGCATGTGTGTTTGTGTGTGTGCATGTGTGTGCGTGTTTGTGTGTACGTGTTTGTGTGTGTGCATGCGTGTGCGTGTTTGTGTGTACGTGTTTGTGTGTGCGTGCTTGTGTGCA